>QGMG01000783.1:0-18322 GCA_007825325.1 Lachnellula cervina | reverse complement strand
TATTGAGCAGGGGGTGGGACAGCTGGGGGGTGTCGAGGGGGTGAGGTGTATGGATGTTTGGGTTGCACGGTTTAGGAGGCAAGGGTGAGGAGAGGAGGTGGCGATTTAGGGAGTTTAGGTGTTTTTCTGGCGTTTAGATGGATCTTGGAGTTTCTCGGTCTTGATAAGATACTCGAATAGATGGTAGATTGACCGTCTGAATTAAGCAATGCCGGCAAGGCAGCGAAGGATCACTTGACAATAACAGACTATTGACAGTCTATCTCCCATCCCCAATCTATATCTAAGCTCGGCCAATCAACTAGAGCTGCCCTAGAAGCACATATGCCTAACGGGGTAACACATTTGCCGCAGGTGAAGAAGTTGCGAAGCTATTGAGGACCAGTTAAATGATGTGATCTAGCCGTAACAAGTATATAGAAGTTATGATTTCTCCAACCGCCACAACACTAGATAAAATCTATATCTAACCACAATAACAACATTTGGACCCTGCTATCGCAACATAGACTCCGTGCTAGGAAATGTCATCAAACCTCTGATAGTCTGTGTCTTCCTACGATCTGAGAAGAGGAAGTTCGCGTCCCAATAAGTAATCACAGATGCAGATACCCTCACCATACATCTCTGCTACAGTCACAACAGCCGGTCAAAGACAGCAGGGTGCTATCTTCATATTGCTCCTCTCTCCACATCGAACCTCAAACATCACCAAGCGCTCTAGGATCTTCAACCACAGTTTATACCCTCGTCCCTTCTTGCCCCAAAGCTATCTGGCAGCTCTCAACCTTTTTTTGGTATCACCTGGACCTAATAAGACGCTTTTGGCGGCAAGACGTGGCGTGTGATCTCCAAGATCATGAGAGCCATCATGTTATTGGCTGGGATAGTGTATTGCTGGGGTTGTCGATATGGGGACGAAGCTGAGGTGGCGTTTCGAGGAAGTGTTCGGGAGGAGGAGCTTGTTGGTGTTTCTGGTCTTAGATTTGTATAGATTGTCCGTGGATTGAACTGTCTGGGATGGTATGGGGATTGATGGCGAGGCTGTAGCAAGGGGTGAGGATGGCAGGGCTATGCGAGGGACGCTGGTGAGGAGGATGGTAGATGCACCAGAGCCAAGATTAACTGCGAGGGTTGCTGTGAGGTTGATGAGGAGAATCTTGAGGTCTGAGAGTGGCAGACGGGGAGGACATCTCTGGGAGGTTGCTGATGAGTGTTTTGAAACTGGAGAAGAAGCTGTGGGCTCGGTATATAAAGAATGATTGGCGGTCGTGGATGAATGAGGTTTTGGAACTTGGGAGGAAGTCTGCTGTTGTATATGAGAGGAAACTCGGTGGCAGATTGCTGATGGTGATTCTGGAGTTCGAAGAGGGGTTTAACGTCTGAAATTTGGAGTTGCGAAGTGGCTAAAAATGGTTTGGGGTTAATCTTGCCATCTTGAGGCTTTGGAATGAACGCTAAGGTACGTCGTCGACATTCCGGTTCGGGCCGTTCCTTTCGTTGGATTGAGAAGTAATTGTGTCTGCTCGTATTCTAATCCATCTTCCATGATCGTCAGCTCGTTCGGAATAATTCTCATCAACACTCCCTTTGAAATACGTTCATGCAGTAGAAAGTCATCACTTAACTTTCCTCCTCGACTCCCTAACCCCTCAATTCCTCAATTCTGGTAAAATGATCCTAGCCACGATGATACGAGGAAGAGGAAGACTGGTATGTCTGTCAGGCTGGAGTGGAAAATAAATCAACATATTCGTGGTCCGGTTCCAGTCAAACCCTCCCTTAATCAACAGGGGCAGGGGTTTCGAGAATGGCTTGCAGTATCGGAGATTCGGAAAGTCAGATGAGGCTATTGAGGCTATTGATGCTATTCTTGCTGCTGGTACGTACCCTTTCTTGCATCGATCAGTTGATATAAGCAAGTTACCGTATCGAGTTATCTCCTCCACCTTGCCCACCCTGACTCCATAAGTGCTAGCGGCATTCAATATGGTATATCTACTACAATTTGTGCATCGTGACAGCGCCCTTCTGCTATTCTACATCGCTCAACTTACATCTCCATTCAGCCAACTCAACAACCCCGCCGTGTCACAAATACCCCCCACGAAGCCTTCCGTGGCAACAGGACTCTCAAGTACCTGTGGCAGTATTTTGCCCTCTTGGAAATCTTCTTTTACGGACCCCATCAGAAGGTCGAACATCTCTTCTTGAGCTTTTACCTACACCAACATGTCCACCTACGCCAACATGTGGATCTCCATCGTACTCACGCCTGTGGTAATCGTGATGACGCTACTCTATCGCCTCATTCCCCGACTACGACACAACAAGGCCAAGGCTGAGAAGACTGGCCTGCCAGTGTTTTGGACTCGTAAGTTCAAGAAATATTTCCCTTGTCCTAGACTGCAGCTAACGCCATCAGCTTGGCCTATTTATGGTCCTTTTGAGCTTCTCAACGACCTATTTCTCCGAGTAGCCAACCAAATCCCGTTCCTATCCAAGTTGAGTTGGATCAGGTGAGTCAATAGTCCAGCCTTGATGTTTTCGTTAAAGCTCACTCTTACAGATTTCTCGATCGTGGGCTCTCTTGGAAGTCTCTCCGCGAGATGGAAGATAAACATGGCGATATCTTCATGATCGTCTCCCCATTCAACATCATCGTCAGGAATAGCAATGCGGAACTCACATCGCAAATCACTACTCGTCGAACTGATTTCATCAAACCCACCGCCGGATACAAAGTGATAGACATCTACGGGACGAGCCTCGTATCAACTGAGGGAGAAACATGGAGACGACACAAGAAGATTACGGGTCCGGCATTCTCTGAGAAGAGCAACAAGCTTGTATTTGAGGAGTCTCTAAGACAAACAGTGGGCATGATCAATTTTTGGCAGACTCAGGGAAACAATAACAACAAAGTCTTCACGGTCGGAAACGCTGCTGGTGACTCTGCAACGCTTAGCTTTAACGTCATATGCGCTGCCGGGTTTGGTATTCCACAGGTATGGCCTGGCCAAAACACGGTCATGATCTCGAGAAAGGCAATCCCTGGATTCAGCAATGTGCTCCCAGGCAAGGGTCATGCTATGACCTTTGGAGAAAGTCTACAGTGTTTATTGCCTGGTATCTTCTGGCTTTTCTTCTGCCCACTCTGGTTACTAAGTGAGTACTACTGTTGTTCTGTAGTCTGCAAATACTAATTCAAACAGAATATTCTCCTTTCAAATCCATGTCCCAGACTTACAAATGCTACGATGAGTGCGGCAAGTACTTTGACGAACTCGTGGATTATGGAAAAGAGGCAAGGGACCAAGGCAAAAAGGGCGAGGAAACCATGAATTTGGTTGGTGGGTCGCGTTACTCCATTCCTCCTCTGTCTACATTACTAACAGTTTCTAGGCCTGATGCTTGAAGCTTCCAAAAATGCACCCCAGAATTCCAAGTCATCTGATTCGAACAACGCACAACTATCCAAAAACGAGATCACCGGTAATGCTTTTATCTTCATGTTCGCCGGCCACGAAACTTCTGCGAATAGCATCCACTTCTCCCTCCTCCTACTCGCTGCATATCCCCACGAACAAGTACGAACACAAGCCGACGTCGACCGCATCGTAGGAGACATGCCGCCGTCAGTATGGGAATACCAAACATATATGCCTCGACTATACAACTCCATGGTGGGCGCCGTACTCAACGAACAGCTTCGTCTCATCCCTGCCATCCTAAATATCCCCAAGCAAACCATTGGTGACCAGAAAGTTCAAGTTGATTGCCGGGAGTTTACCATTCCCGGAAACACCGGGATCCAGCTAAATGTCATAGGAACAAATCGAAATCCCAGATACTGGCCGAAAGTCCCGTCAAATATCACTGGAAAGGATAATAATATGGAAGATTTCGTGCCTGAGCGCTGGCTCTCTAAGGATCGGGTCATCGATAACGAGGGAAAAGTCAAAGGCGGACATACAAATGGGCAGGAGACTGCATCATTCGAGACCTCCTCTTCTACGTCGCTCGTCAAGCCACCCAATGGCGCATACATCCCCTTCTCTCTTGGCCATCGCGCTTGTCCTGGTCGACTATTTGCTCAAGTGGAGATCACTGCTGTTCTGTCTGCGATCTTGCAGAAGTATTCGGTTGAGCTTGATGTTAGCAAATGGGCCAATGACGAAGAGGTTGCGCAGATGAACGTCGAGCAGAAGCGAAAGCTGTACCATGAGGCCGTTGTAAATGCCGAGGATGTAATCCGAAGATCTACGCAGATCATTACACTCAAGCTGAAGCAAGGTGACAAGGTGCCACTTCGATTTGTCGAGAGGGGATCAGAGAGATTTGTTGGTATTGTATAAGTATCGATAGAGTACAATGCTTTGGTTTAGCGGGCGTTTTTCGCATCTGCTTTGGATTTTGCATTTACATCGGCGATGGCGTTGGATATGCGTTGTTATTAATGGGATCTGGTGCTTTTTTGCTTATTATTAGCTTGTGATTACTTTAACCAAACATTGCACGTATATATGAGTCGATGCCCAGCTGGCGATGGGATACTTCACACAGTAGCGTAGATTAGATGTTGTCTTCTACAAGACAACAAACACAATACGATGATTTTCCACCATAAAAGCCATAATCCTGCCTCTCTAGTGACGTTATTTCTCGTAGTCTAAACCATCCTTTTTCTTCTCCTTATTTCCCTATTCGTATATCCAGATAACTGTAAAATGAAACCCCACGTTTCCACCGCTTCTCGACACCAGACGAATGACTACACTTGACAACTTTGATATAATCCACGCAATGTCTGATCTATATATGCTGTATAAACATGCGGGGACGTATCCTTTTCATAGATCTCAACGCATTTATCTGCAATTTCCACTCGTATATGGTATATTTTGATACACACTTAAAGATATTTCCTGATTACCGGATTAGGACCATCAGGACTGCCAAGGGTTGCACGAGAGGCGACGAACAAGATGTGAATAGGTGTACGACGCGCTAACTTAGGACGTGGGTAGCGTCTACAACATCCTGTCGGTTCTGTTCTCTCTCTCCGCACTTTTTCAATTCTTTCGCACAAATTCTTTTGGGATATCAACCCCTACGCGCAGCCACTCTTTGTTCTGAAAGCATCGTGTGCATAGCAATACAGTGAGAAGCAACTGTATTCTCTTCTTATGCTCTAGCCTTCCAAGAATACAAATTCTAAAAAGGAACTTTCAAGTCACTCGACAGCTTCCTGGCCTCGACGCACCTTCCGGACACTCTCCACTTGGACACAGACGGAAAGGCACATACTCTCTGCTATCTGTGCGTTGGTTCTGAGCCTCAGTCTTGCTCACTTGCTGTTTGACCCACAAGCCCCGTGTCCTAGGTTACTTGTCAACGCCATTGCTCTTACCACTCTGTTGCGGCAACCCCTGGGCTGCAACAGTGTAGTAAATCGAATCCTGGTCAACAATTGGTCTAGATTTGATTGGTAGAAGACTTTGCCTGGCGCAGCTTTTCGGTGCTTTGTACTTCTCCTTCCTGCCTTCCGGCACGATAGACTCACGTGAGTATATTCCCTGCCCCCCATCACTGTATCCTTTCTTCGTATGAAATCTAACCCGCATTAGATTCTTGCTTTCCATTTATCGACCTCGAGATTGTTACACAATTGCTGTAAAAGAATTATCGTGCGACAAAAACAGGTAGTTTTAACCATCTACTATCCATATATCGCTTGATTGCTGACAACACTGTAGAATGGAGGCCGCCAAGGTTAACTTGCCAAAGGGGTATGAAGCACCTTGCAAGTGCTCCTCTTGTCTGAATTCTTTCCGTTCAGAGCAGCTAGGATATTACTTCAAAGGATATTCGACGAAATTCTCTGACGATGAAGCCAAGAGCATAGCAGCGGGACACCTAAAGACCATCAACGACGACCGTGAGTACCTCCGTCAGCATTGGACTAGCTTGGGAGAGTCTATCGTTGGCCGGTGGAAGAATAAGAGCGCAAAGCAGAAGGCCACATGCCTAAAGAGAGCCGAGCCCAAGCTTTACGAGAAGTCTTGGTTCATCCTTCGCGTGCACACAGGCGAGCTTAAGTTTCGCAATCAGTCGGAAGCTTCAAAATACCGCACTGAGTTTCTTCTTGACTACATGAGTGTCGACGGGCTCAAGAGAGATTATGTGAAACTGCTCGGGCTGGTTCAGAATAGAGCCCTCAGTACCCCTGAGCAGTGGGCTGAATATGACAACCAGAGGACTTATTACCCCTGGCATTTCGGAATGGTTGATATCAAATTTTCTGCGCTTTGCATGGTTATGCATGGTCCAGAGTTCGGTAAACTTACGAAATGGGAGGCAAATGCGGCACACAGAGGCGACCTCCTTGGATTCCCTCGAGCACAACTCTTTCTCGAGGCTCAGGCGACGGAATTAGGAATCCTCAGAAAGGTCGTCGAGCAGCTCGTGGATGGGTTGGACCTGGCCTCGGCACAAGACAATCCAGAGCCGCTGCCTCAACTCGAATTGAAGAGCTTGGGTCGACATGATTTGTGGTCCACTTACACCAACCAGCCTTTCTGCTCCCCGCCTACATTCGATAGCAATTCGGTGCTTGAGAAGGCACAATCGCGACTCGGTATGAGCGGTGACCATCTTTGGCTATTGCAGACAGATCCCGATTACCTGCGCGAGGCAATCAGGGTAGTTGTCAATGGCCTCCCAAGCAAACATCCCAAAGAACATATCTTCAGTGTCGTGGCACTAACTGTTTCGCGAAGCATTTGGCACTTTTGGAGTTGGAACCTCATAGTCACGGCATGCAAGAATGTACAAGAGATGGAGAAAAAGTATGTTGGATGCATCGTTCCAGGAGAATCATTACCAGATGACTACGAGCAAGCTTTCAAAGAGCTTCAATTTGTCCTCAATAGCCGCGTCGACGACCACCGCGACATCTTGGCTATGAGCTTAACTCTTCGGGCCAAGTACCACGAAGATTTCAAATACAACTACGTGAACCAATCGACGATAGTGGATATTTCTTCGAAGTTAAAACTCGCAGGTATTCTTGAGAGGGATCCCGTGTTTTACGCCTTGCATACACTCATTTCGCCAGGTACGATCCTCATGGGATTTGTTGAATACACCACTCTATGGTCCTTTCTCGAAGAAACTCTAGCAACGAGACAAAACCATGCTAAGCGCCTCGACGAAGAGCTGTACACCAACTATGCGGACTATGCAGCGGCTCAGGAACTACAATTTGCGCTCCAGTTCCACAGACCTCAGCCTGCGAAAGAAATAAAAGAACTCCTCCTGTGGACAAAAGAAGAAGCAGCTAAGTTAGGTGCGTGGCTATTTTACTTGCTCTAAACTCTCCATGTTACAGGATTTGCCTTAAAAGCACGTTGAGTAGCGGGGCCATCACCAAAACCGTCATGAATGAAGAAAGTGCTAACGCCTTGTACTACAGGAAGATCGACTGTGTTGACGGAAGACAGCGCGAAGGTCCTTTCCAAAAAATATAGAGCTTCTCCAGATGAGGAAGTCACGAATGCGTTCGAAAGATTCGTGAATGCATATGATAGTCATCTGAGCGATGCGACCCCTCCCTCTGATGAGACAAGACTATATCGGTATGATGCCATTAGAGTGGCTCTTAGCGATGTCTGGACTGAAGTGAGGTATAAACGCGCAGCCGTGTTTTATGGGAACACGTATCCACGTGAAGCCATTGAGTCTGACTTGCAAGTCATCAATATCGCTGCGTATCCAGACTACCTCGAAACTGTTGCCGCCGAGCGCCGAAAGCTTGAAGACAAGATAAAGAAACGCTCTGTAAGTTGTGCACCGTTCCAGAAAAGCCAGATTATCAAGACAGAGCAATGCTGATTTTCTTTCTCCAAAGGCCCCGGGCGCTCCTGCTACTCCAGCAGAACCATGGGAGCTAAAAGACCTACCGGAAGAAAAACTTCCACCGAAGGCGGAAAAGCTGAAGACGCACGCTCCACAGCAGCCTCAAGAAGTTCCTGATATCGGACAACTGGCGATTGAGGAAGCCCCTTCACCGGATCGTATCGAAATCCCAGTCAAGGCAAACAATCTGAAGATTCTAAACAAGATGTACTCCAGGGAGGAAAACCACAAAGCTATTACCTGGGACCAGTTCGTAGCAGCCATGGCCGATGCAGGCTTTTCCTCTCGTCAAATGACTGGATCCGTGGTTGTTTTCAAGCCAGTGGAGGGCAATAAGTTTGGCTGGACAGGACGTATCAATATCCACCGTCCACACCCGGAAGACAAGCTTTACAAAATCCCATACAGGATCATTGGTAAGAGGCTGAGAATGGAATTTCAAGGCTGGGGAGAGGGAGCTTTTGTTGAGAGGCCGAAGGATGAATAGGCCGAACGCGTTTTGGATTGCGTTGTAGATGTTATTGGATATCTTCTTTTTGGAAACCACCTTCTTGTAATAGCAGATTTCTTGGATAATGACATTTGGAGGAATTAATCGCAATACAAGCTTTTTGGACATGATTCACCAACTACCGTGAGACAACATTCCGCAGCCAATAATTGTGGAGGTAAATCGACAGAGCTTGGGCATGAAGCATTTAAAGTACTCGGTAGCAAAAAGAACATGCACAAGTAGGTAGAAGTACAGCATCTTGCAAAGACTATTCGCAAGGGGCAAAAAGGGTTGTAGCACTCAGTACAGTAGCTTCCTGCGTGACAAGCCAGGAACACGTTGACGAATCCTAGTCGTTGGCGGTACCTGAAAATTGTATGACGATGACAATAACCTAAAATAGGGAATCAATAGTAAGACCCCGAAGATGAATCAAGCCTCCAACATCATTGCCACCTCTTTTACTTGAGGATCACGATGAACTTTTCACTAACATTCTCATCATTCATGCCTCGCTTCTGGCTGAGACTTTACTGTTGATCCAGACCTGCTTTGTTATTACACAGTCTTGAGACAGCACAGTTCTCGTAAACATTCGCCAAGGCATCTACAGACTCCACTTCCGCGCCGTGCATCAAAGCTACCCCCCCTGCCTCGTCATAATAAGCAACCAAGAAGGATCCATACCGCTTTCGCAATGGCCACCGGCGACCCATCTTCCTCTACTAAATCACCACCGCCAGCTCAAGGCATCCGCAGATCCTTCACAGTCGACGAGAATGCACAGTTTCGAAATCGTCCGTCCCAAAATCGAAATGCAGGTCCCGGTGTTAGAAGGAGGAGCTCCAACATCTCCGACTACTCCCTAAAAGGCTTTCAGTCCTCGACAGATGATCTGCTACTGCCAAAACCTAGTGCCACTGGCCATGAAGAATCCAGGCATGAGTCTTCTGCGTGGGACTCGGCGCCCCTGGCATTCGCCCTGTTACCTGCCATCGGTGGAATGCTGTTTACAAATGGAAGCTCAGTGATTACGGATGTTATGCTATTGGGACTGGCAGCTATATTCTTGAATTGGTCTGTTAGATTACCATGGTTCGTAACGTCCCAAAATCTGCGAGACAGCTTCTAATCAACAGTTAGGGACTGGTATCACTCGGCGCAAGCAATTCGAAAACGGGAAGAGTATAATGAAGACACAATGATTCACGAGGACGTTGATAATGAGGAAGCACTAAGTACGTCGCAGACTACATTGGACGAAGTGCCCGAGGAAGAGGACGCTCCTCCTACGAAGAAACCGACTGCCCGACTTCCAGCTCACGAGGCTGCTACGAAAGAGCTATACAAACATGAAATGTTGTCGCTGCTTTCGTGCTTCTTCTTCCCTGTCCTGGGCGCCTATCTACTACATACCATTCGAACACAATTGACACGACCGTCGGAAGGATTGGTCTCGAATTACAACCTTACTATCTTCCTACTTGCATCTGAGCTGCGGCCAATGGCGCATCTAGTGAAGCTGGTTCAGTCCCGAACTCTACATTTACAGCGGCTGGTGAACTCGAATCCTTACGAGGCGAACGAGAATGAAAGCGGCGACATAAAGGATATAATGCGAAGAGTGGAGGAGCTCGAATCACGAAACTCGCTCGCCGAACCTTCACTCGCAAAGGACCCTGTGTTGAACAGCAAGCAGTCTGCCATGCTCACAACAGAAGTCAAAAAGACATTACAGCCCGATCTGGACGCACTGAACCGCGCCGTACGAAGGTACGAGAAACGCGCAACTCTCCAAACATTCCAAACCGAGTCCCGATTACTCGACCTCGAAGCTCGGCTTAGCGATGCAATATCCCTAGCTGCAGCGGCAGCGAACAATGGGCAGAAGAATCGTGGATTCACGGGAGTCATTGTGGAATGGGTAGCGACGGCTGTTGTTCTACCAATTCAAGCTTTGGGTTCGCTCGCAAGCCTGCCATTCAAAACGATCAAGGGCGCTGTCAATTATGGCAAGGTGAAGATATTTGGCCATCCGCAAATCCCAGAGAAGAATAAAAGGACTACAAACGGGAAGCAGCCTTCACATGGACGGGTAGGAGATCGTCTGCAAGGTAGGGTGGTTAAGAAATAGACAGGCACTTTTCTTGTTTCATTTTGATACCCTCTGGATTTGGTTTTAGCGATGGAGTATGGATATGGAGCTTCCCGGTTGAGCTGTTTCACCGGTTTTGGCTGCAGTGGCCGGATGGGGCAAAATATGCGAAGAGTTACATTAAGCTTCGAATACGTGTATCTTTCACGACCGCCTTTCCTTTTCGCTGGATAAACAAGGAGCGATTAAGAACTTTCCCAAGTGCTCTCTTTTCTCGAATCCTTTTCCCTCTGTAAACCCTCGACTCGCAAATCTAGCAATCATGCCTCTGAAGTCCGACATTATCATCGACGCGGGAAAATTCGACCCCGCTAACAAACCCGAGCGAGTCAACAAGTTCAATGAAGCAATAATTACAATGTTCAACTCCGCTGTAGATTGGTACGAGGTAAGTCTGCGATCTACCCCTTCTCTCACGCTCAGTTATTGATACTGCTTGAACAGGTCGGAGCTGCAAAATATCGACAAATGCGATGGGCTGGAGAGACAGGCTTCCCCGTACCACCCATCTCACCCCAAGGCATCAATGTCACAATTCCCTCTCGCGAATCCGGTCGATATATTCCTTGCCGAGTAATGTATCCGACGAGCCGTGCAACTGAACAAGATCGCAAGAAGTCCAAGGGCTCAATCCTTCACTTTCACGGCGGTGGATGGACGTTGGGTGATGAGAGATCGCAGGATGCTTTACTACAAACATTTGCTGATGCAGGTGATCTCGCTGTTGTTTCTGTCGGCTACAGACTTGCCCCAGAAGATCCATTCCCCAAAGCTCCGGAGGATTGCATGGATGCGGCTGAATACCTAGTCAAAACTTCAGAACGGGAGTATGGCGGCCCACTAGAGTTCATTGGCGGCGAGGTGCGTTGAGATCATTTCGTCGATTCGAGAATAGATTTCATATGATGTTGAAATAGTTAAGGGATTTGACTGACGGGGCTTGCTCCGAATGCGTATGCAATCACAAGATTGCTAAAACTACTTTTTCTGATATTTCTTTCCTTTAAAATACTTACTGGCCCCTTTGGATATCTCAAAAGCTAACTTCCAAGTCCGCGGGTGCTCACTTAACTCTCACGACTATTTTCCAGCTCCTCAAGCTCTACCCCGACTTCAAGCTCTCAGGCGTGCTCCTAAGTTGTGGCTGTTACGATATGACCCACCTCCCTCAATTCCGTGACATGCTCAACGCGCCTGTCCTCCCCCAAAAGCAAACCCTGCGCTTCATGGATGCATTCCTACCCAACACGAGTCTCCAACAGAAGAAAGAGCCATCCGTCTCGCCCTTCTACGAAGATTTGTCCAAACTCCGCGGCCGCTTGCCCAGCGCACTATTCACGTGCGGGACCGAGGATCCTCTGCTAGATGATACGGTGTTGATGGGCACGCGATGGATGATGGCGGGCGGAGAGGCGATGGTGAAGATTTATACGGGAGCGCCTCACGGGTTCATTTTGTTCCCGCCAGAGGTGCTGGAGGAGGCTAGGATTTGCTTGCTGGATACGAAGACTTATATTCAGGAGCGTTTGGCTGCGGCTTCATGATAGTTGAGATAATATGATCTTCATTTCTCGAAATGGGATGGGAAATATGTGCGTCGAGTTCTGTGACGTGGTAAGGACGAGTGTTTACGATATCTTACTAAAATCGAGTTGCTCTGCGTGCGCTTGCGTGTTAATAGGAACAGAACCGTGGAAGTCGGCGCCTCGCGTCAAGTCTCGCATGTCGATTCTTCAGGAAAGGATCAATGAGAGCAGTGCCAATTCCACTAAAGCAACAGACATCTACATAACGGGCGCGCTCCCTGGAAAGACCTCCAAACTCTAGACTCGTCAGCGTTGTCGTCATTGGGCGAAACTCCATGGTCGGCCACGCTCGTTCTTCACAGCACATGTCGTGCCGGCGGTGCCACGCGTGGTGTTTTCATTGCTGGCTATTCTGATATGTTGAATGGCGGGATTAGAGGCAGTACGGGTATGTTGACTGTGGATGTGGCTACGAGCTTGATGGGATAGAGGGACTAGGGGTTAGGGATTTTGGTGAGGTGGGGATGATTATGGATGCGTAGGATGTCGTGTTGATGGCGAGTTATCTTGGTGGGTGTTTGGGGTTGGGGACTTATGGAAATGGTTTCACTGCTTGTCTTCGGTATGAGGGGTGGGTGCTTGATGGATGAATTAACGTACAAAGCCATGTACAGCAAAACAATTAGATGGGCTTTGTATGCAGTGAATGAGGTCCATGTGGTTTTGTGATCGTTTCAAGGTCTCAAATCGAAGGACGTTCACACCTTGCGAGTGTTAGGAGCTCTGATTTCGGAGACACAGGTACCATATAATTGCATCCACGTACTTTGAAATAAGGCTCTGACCTCACGAAGGAGCATTGTTTGCCGTCGCTTATTTGCATAACTTACTTGTCGACCAACTTCAAGCGATGTTGCCATTCACACCTCATCTTCTCTTCTCTACAAACAGATTATCATAGCAAGCATATCATCCAAGTTTGACCATAATAACCATACTTTCAAGCGGCAGTAGGATTATAGATGAAGGTACGACAGATGCTGAGTTGAAACAAATAAAATCCGCATTCACTGTCACCTTCTGCAACACAACATCACATCTGCCAGTACAACTTCTAGACCTCATTGCTTTCAAGTTCAAACACTATTATCTTTGTACCCCTAATCTATCCACAGTGAAATGTCTTGTGTCTCTCAGAGTGGATTCCTACCTCAATTCCCCTTTTCAACATTTTCGCGCTAAGCCTAATATGGGTCTCAATAGAAGCTATTGAGGCCCAGCCACATCCAACATCTCAACTATCCCTCAATAGCTGCGTATCTCAATACCTTCGAGCAACTGTCCATCAGTGCCAGCATGGTCAATACCATGGGCTCCAGCATTGAGGGGGGATACTCCTCATATCTTGAGCTTTCCCTCCTCTTTTCCCTCGTTCCTCGACCTCGTCGTCAACCAAACCTTTCATCAAGATACTTCAATTCAGTCTCAACCGCATTGATCACTCTTCTTTGTCTCTAAACATAGCATTCCACTTCTTGGCTTCCGGCAAGACCAACTCAAGTCTCGGCGCATCACCCTTTGGAAGCAGATTCATCTCCCGGAGCAATATCAAGTATCAAATCCCTCGAATCTGAACCGTACTTGAAGAAACTACAACACAGCACCCCATCTTCACAATGAACAACACTACCACCATGGATACTCCAGCTGCTGGCGTTGACCAGGTCAATGCAATCGTTTTCCCTATCTTCGCCGCATTGGCAATCATCATCGTCTACATGCCGGCATACGACTTCTTCCGAAAGAGAAACTTTGCCATGTGCAGCATGATTGCAGCTGTCACCCTCATGAACTTCTACTGCTTCATTAATGCTATAATTTGGCGGAACGACGACTTCGATACATGGTGGGATGGACAAGGACTTTGTGATATCGAAGTCAACACCAGGTACCAGTTGAGCGTAGTTCTCATGACCTCCATGGCATGCTTCACCAAGAATCTTGCAGACGTCTTCAATGAAAATTCCTATTCTTTCATTGAGAGTTCGGCCACAAAGCGGAGAAAGTTGATCATCGACATCCTCTTCGTTTGGGGAGTTCCTGTCTTCCAAGTCGCAATCCACTATGTCGCTACAACAGGCAGATATAGTATTATACCAGTTTGGGGCTGCCACGATTCTTTGGACAATTCATGGCCCTATCTCGTATTTTACTGGATTCCGAGTCCAATCTTCACTCTGCTCAGTGGCTACTATGCTAGTAAGTCAGTCACCCGTTGCCATTATCTCTCTAACCAGCTTCAGTTCGCATGCTCATCGGGCTTCATCAACACCGTTCGAATATCAGCAGCACCCTTGCGAGCAGCGGCTCCGGTATGAGTGCCAGATACTTTATCAAACTCTCCATCATCGCATGCTCACTCCTGGTCATTTGGATCCCCTGCGAAGGCTACTGGCTTTACCGACAAGTCCCCATCCCATTCCATTCATACGACTGGAAGTCCTTGCATGATCCAGTCTCCTGGAACCCCATCCTCTTCCTGCACAGCTCAGAAGATCCATTCATGCAATACAATGGCTGGCCATCAGTCGCTCTGAGTGTTATGATCTTTAGCTACTTTGGCTTCAACAACGATGCCACTGACAAGTATCGCAGTTGGCTGGTCAATTGTGGAATTGGAAAGATTTGGCCAAGTCTGAAGGAGCCGAGAACCCAGCGGAGAAGACATGGGAGTACTGCTGCAAGTCACATTTCAAGTCATTTCGATTTGGTCAGCAAGGCAATGCACTACTTCACCCCATCGAGGAAAAGCAGTGGTGTTCCTAGTTCGACTGGTCCTTCTGAAGCGTAAGCACTCGCTGAACATTCATGTGGACATTTACTAACGTCTCCAAGTACTCATTCTCGCAAAGGTTCCTTGGCAACAGTCGAGCATATGTCTCTCGCACCGATCAACTCCAACAGAAATGCGCCAACTCCCGACTCTTTCGCCACCTCGGCTCTCCAAGATCATGATGCCGACAGACCAGTGTCGCCTTTGACTGCAGAGCCAGCACTTATCTGCTCTCACTCACCATCCCGCACTGTCTCTGAGACTGCAACTGCCCATGACTGGTCGAAGAGAAGAAACTTCCTCTCCAGCTTCCGTACACACTTCAATCTACCCTTCCCCTTCACTTCCCATCAACCATCACCCACTACTCAAGTCCAACGTGGGTGCCTCAACCCTGTCATTCTTCCACACATCGATCTAGAAGCCCAATTCCCAAAGTCGTCAGCTCACCCAGGAATGCGCATCCCGTTACCGTCGCCAATTTCTACACACAGTACTGTCTCGACGAATATCTGGAGCGACGGCACCGCCATTGCCACTTCGGCTCCTCCAAAGCATATTCCTGAGCCGGTCGGAGAGTACCCAAGTATTCCGAAGATGGGCACTCGTGCGTACAGGGAGCGAGAGCGAAGAGAGAGGGATTTGGAGGCTGTGTTGGAGGAAGACAGGGGACAAGTTGCCGAGGACGGGGTTGTCGTTCAGCGCATCATCGAGAGACGGGAGAGCAGTGTTAAGGGGATTTAGGGCTTTCAGCTTGAGGAGTGTGGAGGTTTGGAGAGTCCGGGTACATATACTTTCCTTTGTCATTCCTCGTGTTACGAGAAGCAAGTGTGCATATTTTCCTTTACTTGAACATGAAGATGGGAGGCATTCAAGGAGTTATTTGAAACCCTATATAATACAGACTTGACTGGTCAATCTGAAGAATGAGTAATAAAATCCAGCAATCTTCTGAGAATGTGAAGATCGATAGCTGCATGTTTTTGGTTCTGCTTCAGCGACCCTGCCCTGTGATATAGCGCGAAGTCCCCTGAGTTTTAGCGAGACGAGATAGCCCCCTCCCCTGAAACTTTAGCGACCCAGCCACGGTCACCCAGTAAACCTTTAATGCACTTCTCGCGGCTGACGCCAGATATAACATGCATGCCTAAAACCACACCACAGTCCGCGTAATCAATCAACAAAAGGAAGATTGCTCTTCACCTAATACCTCCCGTCGTCCTTGCAATCTGATTATACAGAAATGGCGTCGGATTCTCATCGAAAACGTTTCTTCCTCTACCCCGAGCCAATTCGCGCGTGAGTCTCCATATGCACAAGCCGGACAAACCGGGTCAAGCTGACGATTGTACTAGAGCCGATGTACCTTATAAAAATGAGAGGAAGTCTAATCCTAGGATCCATGGCTGGCTTTTAATAGTTGCTGCATACCTGTAATGAACCTCTGATTCCCAGTTGCTATTTGCAAGAGCTAATATTGCAATGTAGAATGGAGTGGTTTGGCTTCATCAGGCGGCAATCGTGGAAAAATGCGGGATTTGGCTCCTTGGTCAATATCAGGGAGTATATTGAGAATACTGAGCCTCGTTTTGATCCCACTGTGTTTCCGCTTGAAGCAGCTGGCTTAAAATCAAACAATCTGGGGACAGAAGCTGAAGACGCACCACCAGCCGTTCTCCCGCCTCAGAAGAAATACTCCGTGGCGCACTATCGGTCTCTTTTCCTTTCGGGCGAGTTGACGCCGCTGGATGTTGTCTATGCTATTCTCCCTCTCATCAGACGGGATACGTCGCCCCCGGGTCCGCATTCGGTAGCTTGGTTTGATGTCCAGGTTGATCTCGTGGTCAAAGCTGCCGAAGCCTCGACGCTTCGATATAAAGAGGAGCGGTCGTTGGGGCCGCTAGATGGCGTTCCAACAGCCGTGAAGGATGAGTTTGATATGGAGGGGTATGTCACGAGTCTTGGGTCTGTAAATGATTACACGGGCCCAATCGACACTTGGTGTGTGAAAAAGATAGAGGAGGCAGGAGCTATCATTTTGGGAAAGCTTTCTATGCATGAATTTGGCATGGGTGAGCTACCCAAGCGTTTATTTTCTTCCAAAGCTTACTCTTGTAGACACCTGCGGCAACAACATTACTTATGGAACCCCACGCAACCCATATAACCAACAATACTATCCCGGCGGCAGCTCTTCTGGATCTGCTTACGCTGTCGCGACCGGTCTTATTCCAATAGCATTAGGCAGTGACGGTGGCGGTAGCGTTCGCATTCCTTCATCTTTCTGCTCTGTCATCGGTCTAAAGCCAACTCACGGCCGAGTCTCATTCTTCCCTGGTCAGAATCACAGCAATACTTGCGCAGCCAATGGTCCTCTAGCAGCCGATATCCGCTCTCTTGCAACTTTTTATAACGTCATCAGCCAACCGGATCCGATATCGCATTTTCCATTTTCACCGATTAAAGCCTTAGTCAACGATGCTGACCGACCGAAAGTGATCGGGATCCCAGAAGCCTGGTTCCAGCGCGCAACACCGGCAGTTCAGACGCTCTGCCGTGGTATGGTAGACTGGCTTGCCGCGAATAAAGGTTATACGATCGTGCCTATCGAGATTCCCTTCCTCGTAGAAGGCCAAATCGCACACGCCTTAACAGTGCTCAGCGACGCAGCAACGCTGCTCCCCGATACGCGCGGACTCTCCCCAGCAAACCGTATCCTCCTAGCGCTAGGCAACACCACACCATCCACCGACTTCCTCCTGGCCGCAAAGCTGCGTCGGGTGTTGATGCAGCATCTTTCGTGGCTCTGGGAGAAGTATCCGGGTATGGTGATCGTTACCCCGGCAACGAGCTGTGCGGGCTGGTCGATTCGAGCGGATTCTGAGCTCAAGTACGGGGTTAATGATGGGGATAAGACGATTGAGAGTATGGAGTATGTTTGGTTGGCTAATTTCTGTGGGCTGCCGAGTATCGGCGTGCCGGCGGGGTTTGTGGTGCCCGAGGGGCAGGCGGGTGAGGGGGAGGTTGCTGGGTTAGAGACGGAGGGTAAGGTGCCTGTAGGGTTGATAGCTACGGGTGAGTGGGCGAGCGAGGAGGCGCTCTTGCAGTTTGGGTTGGATGCGGAGGAGGCGGGGAGTGAGCAGGAGTGTCGGCCGCTGAACTGGGTTGATGTTGTGGAGCTTGCGAGGCAGCTGAAAAAGAGCAATAGCCTTATATAAAATAGCACTGTATTGCGTAAAGGGACTTAGCTCAAATAGAAGTAGATGTGAGGAATCTCAGCTAAAGAGCCGAGCTCGATAAATCCACTAGATTGAGTTTTGATATCATTCCTCAAAGACAGTCCAAATCATCATCTCACAACTCCTGAAAGCGTACCTTCTTCTCACTCCCCTTCG
>QGMG01000782.1:0-18342 GCA_007825325.1 Lachnellula cervina | reverse complement strand
GTAGATGCCCTCGCCCCCAACCAGCATATCGCCCTCGATGGATTTCGAGCCGTCGGCGAAAACAGCGCGCACGCCCGACGGCGTCAGTTCGTAGGACGTCACGCGGTGGGACCAGTGGATGAAGGGTTCGCAGCCGGACATGAAGAGTCTGCGCATGTCGCCTCTGGAGATGCCTATCGTTTTGCCGTCGCGGGACGTGAGGGACATTGGCGGGCCTTTGGGCTTGTCGTTGTCGTTGCTGGAGTCAGCCGGGACCGGAGAGCCGGTCACGGCATCGAGGATTGTGAAGCCGCCGCCGGCACCGCTGGTCTTGCCGCAAGTGTCCCAGAATTTCTGGAAGTCGGACGGGCTGAGGACCGACTCGATGGCGTCTAGTCCTTCTGAGGAGAGACGGAGCCGGTAGCCTTGGGCGCGGAAGGAAACCGAGGCGTCGCGCTCGAAGATCTGGAAAGGGATGGAGGCGCGGAGCAGGGATTGCGCGAGTAAGAGGGAGGATAGTCCTGCGCCGGAGATGAGGATTGGTTTGCGGGTTGTAGCCATGGTGTTGGTGGTGAAGCTGCGGGATAGTGGAAGACGGGGTGATTGGGGATTAATTGTTCTAATAGATGATAAAGCTCGGCTTGATTTGAAAAGATTTGAACATCTCATACCTTGCTCTTATTATGTCTCTTATTATGGGTGAAATAGAACTATATAAAAGAAAGGATACTTATATGACAAACCTAGAGAATGATGACGCGAATTACTTCAAATATGTTAAGTAGCAGCTGATTACTTTGTAATTCGGAAACTCATTTAGTCCGAGTAAGTCTCCGATTTATCAGCAAGCGTGCTAACCCGCTTAGGTAATCTTAAACTACAAGATATAACAAATATATAGTGATAAGAGGGTTTAAGCCCTTAGCTAGACAGACATAAACTGAAAATCTCGGAATATTGAAATTGGAAATGTTTCCATCCAGAGCAGAATATTAAGCAAGGTATGTATAGGTCACGTGAGTAATGAAAGCAACAGTATAAAGCTATTAACCTAAATGAACTTATGACACGGTTGGTCATTTCTTTTATAAAACTGCCTAGCAGTCTTCAATTCTGCGACTTTCTAATTCGATACCCGCCGAATTAAGCTTAGTTTCACGTAAGGATCCCCGAACAACCTCGACCTCCCTTCCTCAACATTATCCTTTGATTAACAACCAATATCCCCAACACAACCAATTTCCTTGAACGAGTATATAAGTATTTTCACAACCTGCTATTTACCACTTTTGGCTCAACCTACTAAACGCTATACCAGAAGTCGCAGATCCGCCTTGACCCCATCACCAGTCTGCCCATCACACGCCTCCTCGAAACAGGGGTAACACCAATAGCCCTCAACATCCAGTACCGCTTGCACCCAGACATTGCAGCGTTTTCCATAAGATACTGCACGTCCACGAGATGCCATACCATCAACGGTGGTGAGCGCAGTGGCAGTCGCCACTCGCGATTAGGCGACCTGCGAAACAGCAGACATGGTGACCCCCTCAAGGACATTGTGTTCAAGATCTTCCGAGGCATCGACGACTTCTTCTTGCCAATCAACCAAGCACCGGCTGGATCCGTCGTAGCCCTTGTGCTTTATAGTGAACGAACTATTTTGCGAATGAACGAACGAACGAACGAAAATTAGTGCTTGACAGCAATTAGGAACTGTGGAAATTTCAAAGAGCAAACTGGTAGCCCTGCATAGTAAGACCTTTGAGCAGGAGTTCAAGAGAAAGAGAGAGAGAAAGCTGGGCGTTGGCTGTTCGGTACAGACTCCCACCCTTTCAACGAATCATATGCATCCACGAATGTTTCATAGTGTTGATACTTCGAAACCAGAGTCGATGAGTCTTTTATAGGTATTGTCTTGCCGTGTAGGAGGTCAGGGTAGGTTTTGGATGCTGATGCAGAAGAGAGTGAATCAGGCTATTTTAATAATACTCATATCACATTTAGTAGCTATTTAGAAGTTAATAGTGAGCCTTGACAGCTCTGACTTTAGGGCCCCTTCCTCAAAGTGAGCGAAAGCGAGTTGTCACGCGAAAGCAAGTTATTACACTACGCGTATTTTTAAGTCTATCTGCAAACTACGCGTGTATTTTAAGTCCCGGGCTACGCTTAGAATTTTTAACACTAGAAAATCACTACTTTTCTATACTTTCTAGTCTTACTACATTTATATATCTAAATATAATTTAATTCTAAATTAAGAGGCTAATTAATATTCCTCAGCCTAAATCCCATATCTCCCGGATCCCACCTACCATTCCCAAGCTAAAGTATCCAGACCTATGACTCGAAACTCCAAATCCACTAATATTGAACTCTGGCTGCAAATTTGAATCCTCAACTAAAGAATAAGAATACTACTATCGAGAGCGTAATTTATGCCCGAAATCCCAATCATGGACAGACTTGCTAGTTTAATTCACTCTAACCTATCACCTGTCGCATCTAAGGAAACAAACGCGTAGGTTCTCAAGAAGTTATATATAAAACCTATTTCTTTACACGTCTTATAATATTAACTAGAACACTTTGCTTAAACTCTCTTATATATACTATCCTTTAACCTATCTGTTCACCCTTCATCTCCGCACTATCGTTGTGCTTTGGGTTGAAAACATTACACAGCTTGCGTATATAGTTATCTACAAAGCAACATATAAAATAAGTCACGGTCAAGAAAAACTCTACTGTCAAGAGATTCTTCTCGTTTGTTCATTCAGGTGACTTGTAGATTCAATTAACCCGCAGTTACCACTAGACAGTTCCAAGTAACAGTATTACAAAATCCTAGAAAAAGCAAGTTCATCCACCCACTATACACATACTAAAAATTACAAGCTCGCAAAATATAAAGGACAGCACAGCGGGCTTTGCTCAAAGAAAGCTAGGGAGCAAAGGAGAAGGGGATATATAGTAGGCTACAGGCTAACTTATCACTATGTTATTCCATTCTATCCTAGCTATTCCTCGACTCTGTATTCATTCTCTCCCTCACTCCAACCCCTACTAGACCTCAAACCCCACTTATTCCCAGTCCCAGCTCAAGGATTCCATCATTGTTATAAATACCCCCACCCCATCTCTCTCTTCTCCAAACACCAAGAAGTCCAAAAAGTCCAAAAAGTCAGCAACTCATTGCTGTCTCGGATTGCAGATTACGCTACAGTTCTACAGGACTTGACGCCAGATTCGTGATTGATGCTTTCAGTTAACAAGCACTCGTTCACTCGCTGTTAACTAAAAGTGCAATCATGGAAGTGGAGTGAAGTAGAAGCTGTCGCGTGCACTTCTGCCGTCATTCATTCATTCATTCGGAATCATCAAGTGAGAGAGAGTTTCCAAGTGCGAAAGAATAAACACCCAAGGCGAAACAAATGAAATGAAATGAATCACCATCTCTCCATTTCCTCGGTGCTATCATGGGTACAGTAACAACTCCTGAAAAGCCCCTGCCTCTACTATCAATACCTACCGAAAGAAAAGGAGTTGCGCTTTGAATTTGACGTGGCGTGGCGTGGCTTTTGTTATTAGTGTAGCAACGCGACTTTCTAGGGATCGCACGGAGGCGTATTTGATGACTTGATGGAGGGAGTTGGGCTCAGTCGAGTGCTACGAGTTGTGATGTGATGTGTGTGATGGAGAGGAAATATAGGTTGATTTCTTTATTTTGATTTTTGTTTGATTTCTTATTTCCTAAAAGCTACAAGTCCATCCAATGCCATCCAATTCATCCCGTTCGTTCATCACCCTAAGCCTTATTCGCCCCACTAGCCCCACTATCCTTGGCCCTCTGCCCATACGCCTTGGTCGCATAATCCCCATCCTTCACAATCAGATCCTGCGGCCGGTAGTCATGCTTGCCACTCAGGTAGCTCTGCAAGATGGCCTTGGTGCCATCCGCGTACCGCTTCTGCGCGTCGAGAGACGTGCCCGACATGTGGGGAACCATGGCGTTGCCGCCGCCAAAGGGGTTCTTGGCGTAGCGCAAGGGGTGGTCTTGGGGTGCTGGTTGCGGGAACCAGACGTCGCCGCCGTAGCCGCGGAGGTGGCCCGATTTGAGCGCCGAGGCCACGTCTTCTTTGACGACGATGGCGCCGCGGGCCGTGTTTACTAGCCAGGAGCCTGGAGAATGGTTAGGATATGACTGGGAGGAGGAAAAGAAGAAGAGCGAGGTGGAAACATACCCTTCTTCATCTTGGAAATCAACTCCTTGTTGAATAGACCTCGTGTCTTCTCGTGCAGAGGACAGTTGATAGTAACCACATCACACTGCGCCAACATCTCCTCGAGATTCTCCACTCGTCGGCATCCAATCTCCTTCTCAATCTCCGGCTTCAGAGGCTGATAATCAAAATACAGCAACTCCTTGCAATCAAACGGCTTGAGACGTCTCAACACACGCTCACCGATCCGACCAACAGCAACGGTACCGACGACCTTGCCCTCGAGATCGAACTCGTTCTTAGCGGCCCCAGCAACGTCCCACTCGCCAGCTTGGATCTGTTCGTGGGCGGGCACGAAGTTGCGCACCAGCACCAGGATGGTCATGACGACGTGCTCGGCGACCGAGACGACGTTGGAGCCGGTGACTTCGGCAACGGTGATTCCGCCGTTGGTGGTGTTGGCTGCGTTGAGGTCGACGTGGTCGGAGCCGATACCGGCTGTGATGGCAATCTTGAGCTTCTTGGCCTTTGCGAGACGTTCGGCCGTGAGGTAGCCGGGGTGGAAGCTGGGGGTGTTAGGAGGTGGAGGGAAAGCGGGAGAGGGGGCCATACGGAGTGGTAATGATAATCTCGGCGTCTACAAGCTCCTGGTCGAACTTGGAGTTCTCGCCCTCTTTGTCAGAGGTGGTGACGAGAGTGTGTCCTTGATCCTCGAGCCATTTGCGGATACCCAGCTCGTTCTCTGTTGTGCCTAGGAGTTCAGGGACCTGTGGCAGAAATCAGCAATTGATCCCAATCCAAGTACAGGATATACATATGGAATAGCTTACATCCTCGGCGTGTTTGCCGCCATCGTATAACACAAGAAGAACCTTGACCTTTTCACGTTGTCCCGTCAGCGTTCTGATATTCCCAATGTTGTTGCGGAGGTGGAGGTGGATGTTCTTGTTATTGCCATGACGCAGGGAAGCTCCACGTGAGAGCGGGGTTGTTCTCGCGGCGGCAGCTGTGAAAAGGGATGCACGCGATGCCGCAGCTGCAAGGGAAGGGCGGGCAATTGATTGGGAAGTGATGCGGCAGAGAGAACGAGTGAGAAATACCATTTTGAAGGATTGATGAACACTGTTGGAGGTCGTGAGGAGGTCGTGAGGAGGAGGGGAGTGTTGTGTTGATGTATTGAAGTACTGAAGCACTGGTCGGAAATGCGGGGTTCGGAGATATGTGGCTGTCGACTTAACAGGACTCAGGATGTCAGCGCTGGTCCGACACGTAATGAATGGTCTGAGAAGCTGCTAGGATCACAGGAAAAGCAAGGAAGATTGCACAGTAAACCTTCCCATGGATATGGATGGATCTGGATATGTGGTGGACGTGAGGAATGTGGATTGTCATGACATACCTGCAGAAATCAACGTTTGAGATGTTTTGTAAGAGGAGGATGGTATGATATTCAATTGAAACAAATATTTAGTTAAACCTTGGGGACAGCTCACTCCTTTATACCAAACCCCCCACTCCAAACCCATCCATCTCCCTCTTTCCCCTCTTCTTCTTGCCCAATGCAGACACAAACATCAGCACCGGTCTCGCGTTGCCCCTCCAAGACTCCCCTTCCCTCCCCTTCCCTTCCCTTCCCCACCTCAAGCCCCGCCAGCGCCCGCGCCAGCCAGCTTCTAAGGTGTTAGCCATGCCATCACCGCGAATGGGTCCCACGTCTCCGAGGGCTACCGTGGCATGGGAAAAGATGGGCGGAGCGGAGATGGCGGTTTACGTTTGAGCTCCGGCTTAGCTGTGCAATTCTCGGTGAGCTCGGTGGCTCGGTATACACAGCATACCGGTAGGTACATTGATTGCGGGGCTTCAATAATGTAGAATCCCGAATTGGTACATTGGTACTGTGATTCAAGCTTCTCTGTATTTACTCTAGACATTTATATTCCCCCCATCATCTATAATAATCCCATCTTTTCCCTATAGCTTTCTAACCAACATTCCGTACCAGTTCATGCTGATTGCGGGGTAATATGTCGTGGTACCACTCACTCCACTCCACTACACCTATCGATAAGACGGACGGAGATGTCTCGGAGACTTCGGGCGTCCATCAAGGTCGCTATTCTCGCTATCTTTTCCGAATGAGCTCCATCCCCAATCCACTCCCCGGCCCTAGGCCGAAGGACCGAATTCAATGATGGATGCTTATTTATGGATCATCGTTTCAGTAATCGGGTTCTTTTACAAGGATTATATAATCAATTCAAAACAATCACAAGTCAAGGCTGCGGTATCTTTTGCAGCTTATAACTCCATTTGCTTGGCGCTGGTGTCGCGATTGCGGGGTAAATGCCCCTCCTTGGCGGCACCGCATCTCTATGCATAAATCTGTGCAACCATGTGTTGCTCACATCTTCTCATCTGGTAATCGAATCCTGTACCAGCGGGTACGAGCCTCTTGTGGTACAAGTAGAGCTGTAGAGCACTGCATCCATCCCATCCTATATATAATCTCCCGAACTCGCTTATAACTAACTTAACTACTCCAACAACCCCAAAAAGCAAAGTCAGCTCTTCTCTTCCACATTGTGAAATGACACACCCAGTGATATTCTATTCCACCATCCCACACAAATTCGCCATTATTATTATTATCAATTGAAAAAACTCTGTACCTCGTACTCGGAGTACGAGTAAACTCAAATCAACAATCGCCAACCAGCCACCCCGCTATACAACTACCCCATTGGGAAAACAAGTCCGTCCATCGCTAGCTAAGTAGCACACTAACAAACTACTGTACTGTACCTCGTACCAACCCCAGATTCCGGCATGTACACTTTGTATCTGATAGCTGCAAGGACATGCTTCGGCATCGGCATTATCCTGTAGCGGGGGAAAGGGAAGATGATGACGTGAGAACAGCACATTACTTTTGCTCTGGTGATATACGGAACTCTATAACTATATTGCATGCATCAATAGGTAATCAGAGAAACCCATTTTCTATTTATCTATGGTCTATATATTTCAGCCCCTCAAAACTACAGACCAAGCTTCTTCTCCTTCTCCATCTCCATCTCCATACACACACGTGACCACCCCCTCTACTCGTCCCAAACCCCAAGCCCCAAACACCGCACCGCATCGCATCGCATCGCATCGCATCGTATCACACAACACCAAAACGCAATCCTTCCACACTCCCACAACCCCTCACAAACCAAAAAAATAAATCTCACATAAAATCCTACTACAAGCATTCCCCTCCACACTACACCAGACCGTATCCACTCCGCAGATACTCTACTCGTTCCACCTCTCCTCCCGCCCCTTCCGCTTATACTGTATAAAAATCCACATGCCGGGGTCCTCAACGCACTCCTTGTATTCAAGGTCAAACAAATCTTTGAGTCGAATAAGTGCGCATATATATATATCGAATCGAATCATCTCAATAGCGTGTCATGTTTTCGCGCAAATACACTGCTTTACACACGTCGCTTCTCTATATGCGTGCGTGCAGTTCGGTATATATTTACAATCCCCTTGTCTCACGCAATGCTGTGTACTATAGCTGCTGTATTCGGGGGATACGGTATGGTGCGGTGGAGTTGTACTACTGTATCGATACTATATATATACGGCACTACAGTACAAAGAAGACTAGCAGATCTATCACTATCTGATTCCCGCATTTAGTGTCTGATAAACCTGTTCCGCCATCGAAACCACACAAATGGTCGCGCATAGAAGTAGACGTGGAAGTGGAGTGGAGTTCGGATTAAACCTCTCGATCCGACGAGAGCAGAGTAGAAAAGAAAATCAATCTAGATTCCGAGACTACGAGTAAGCTGGACCAAGTTTTTATTTTATTTTATTCTCGTTCCGGTTCAGAAGATAGATAATTCCATGTGATGTGATATTGCGGTAAAGATTATATTGGCGAAGAGAGAGAAGGGATATTCCTATCTATGATCCTTTATTCTACCGACGTGGATGGAGAGCAAGCGAGGAGAGCGGGGGCTTCGTGAAAAGGGTATGTAGAGGCGTACTGTAGGCGTTTGCTCGTGGGCTTAGGGGATTCTGAGACGGGCGTTGTGGGGTGTGGGGTGTAGCTATGTTTAGGGTGGAGTGGAGTGGAATGGACGAAACGCGGGGCGGAGCGTAGGTTCGAGGTTCGAGGTTCGAGAGGGAGGGTGGGCTGAGTCGTGACTTGGGCGTTGGAGTTGGGCGCCGGGTGACTGGCTATCAGCTGGTGCGTTTCTGTTGCAACGAGAATGCGGGGCAGGTGGGAATGGATAGAGCAATAGAGAAGAGCGTTATGGCGGGTAGGTCGGGGAGGTAGAAGGTTATGAGATTAGCTTTAATGAAGGAAAGAAGAAAATAAGGATGAACGAACGAACGAATAAATGCATGATTTTTGATTCAAAGATCGTAGATATACACGAAAGTGCCTCTGATATACACATCATGTCCATCGACAGAACCATCTACCCATCACACGCATGCATCACTTCACCAACGCCACTCAAATATGCATCGCGTCCAACGCTCCTCCCACGTACTCTGTAGCTCCCACTGCACATCATCGCACATGAACAAAACACCAGCCCCATTCCCTCGCATTCAAGCGAACGAATACAGGTAAGCAGATAACAAAAGTGACCGTGGGTATCAATCCACCAAATCAAAGCCATCATTAGAATAGAACTCTCGCATCTCATTCAGCCATCTTATCGTGTACAATACAGACAAACCCCCAGAAACAAACCAAACCAAACACCGACATCTAAAGACCCTCTATGCATCACATTTTGTCCCTGGTCGCAACATTTTTACTCCAAATGAGTGTGGGGGATGAAACTTCTCGTTAAAGGCTTCATATCCAATCACCCTTGCCACCTTGAGCCGTCTTTTCTGCTTTAGATATCGGACTGCCTAGTGGGTTTCCCCGCAACGGGTTCTTGGGCATTGTAGCGCTCTCCGGTGTTTGCGCTGTCTTTTTGTCGGGTGAGTAGACAGCGGGACTTAATTGCGTATTTGATTCGTTGAGGCGCGAGATGGGGATATTTGATTTTGGTGTAGGTGGTAATGTCTTGTTGACATACGTGGGGCTTTTGGTAGGTGATGTTGTGCTGATGTTTAACGGGCTTGGTCGGAATGGTGACTGGGGTAGTGATGAGAAGTTGAAGCCTTTAACGTCGAGGGTCTCGGGCGTCTGTGGCCGTGTTGCGGCATTGGCATTATATGTTGTTGAGGGGAGTGGGAGAGCTTGCATATCTTCTTCTGATGGTTCGGGGGCGTGCGATAATCGTAGGCCGATTTGCACGGTTGCTGAAGATGCCATTGATGAATCTCTTCTGTGATTTGCTCGGGATCCAGGTCCGAAGATTGGAGGTGGGGGTGTTAGATCGCTAATGTCGTATATGGAGGTTGGCTCTTGTTGTCGTGCTCCTGGTACGGTAAGTTTGACTGGACTTCTCTCCGGAGGAAAGAGAGAGTAGGATGGTTTTCGTGCATGTGTCTGCGCTGCTGGTGTGACAGTTCCATGGACAGACTCAGCATTGGTCGGAGTCTTTGGCTCGATTGCACTTGATGCTAAGGTGTTGTTGTATCGAACTGGTAATTCGAACGGCGGGCTTCGTATCGATTCCATGCTTATAACTCGCCCAGCCTCCTTCTCGAATCCTACCAGACTTGACCGACTATCTGATCGACTAGCAAGGTCCCTTGGTGGCGATCGAGGTCCAGCCACTGGGTCCATTAAATGATTGTTGAATACTAATTCGTTGGGCCCCCAAATTCGAATCTCATGCTTCTTGCGATCCTTTAAGCTTCTTGGACCAAATGAGGTCGTGGCTGTGTTTGCGCGAAGGAATAATTGCAAAAGGCCGCTTATCAATCCCGACAAATTAACAACCACTGTTGCCATCATGGCCACTTTCAAATCCCCGGCTTCTGGGCCATTCTGCACGAGCGAAATGAACCAGGGAATGACGAACGCCTTTAATAGGTTAGCAAGCGTAACGCCAAAGTAGTTTAAAATAACCCACCAAAGATATTGTCCCCAAGATAAGATAGTAGACCATTCGCGACGCAGCAATTCTTTGATGCTCATCAATCAGGTTCACCGTCGAAAGTCTGAAGAAGATTATAATAGCACTGATCATCATCAATGAAGCAGTCATTGATAATAACACCAGCCCATCCAACCCGAATCGCGTGATAAACCACATCAATGAGGCGAAGCAGTTATCTGGCTCCTTTCGCAGATTGGAAGGGATCCAAGTTCCGACTAACATCAACACGATGAGTAGAATATATATCTTAACGTTATGCTTTCCCCTCGCCTGGAATGGTCGCGGCCGTAGAGATCGGATGGCACATTCGATTCCGAAAACGAGTTGGATATATGGCACAATGAATAGTGCTAAAACGTCAGCTTTACATCCACGAACCATCATCATGTACTTACCAGGCCACATGAACTGCGCGGTAACTGAGCATCCAGTTGTAAATAACGATGTGAGGCCCTGCCCCTGCACAGCAGCAAAGACAATTCCTTGAATAACGATTCCAATCGCCAAGATTAATGGAAAAGTCTCTGCTGGGTGTATCGTCCGTATACAAAATTTCCTGCCTGTTGTCAATATGATTTCCCTCGATAGTCTCCATGTACATACGATGCCTTGAATTTTGGATTACATCTCTTGTACGCAAAGTAACAGTCGTAAAGTATACTGCATGCCGTTGCAAAAGCCGCCAGTATATTGAAAACCGCAAGAATGATCGTCGACGTCCGAACCGACTTGCTTTCTGCAAAGACAAGTTTCTCAATCAAGATTCCCGTTGCATTAGATCTCGCGGACCCGGATGTCTGCGCCATGGTGAAATTCAACCCTGTCGTGCCATTCTTCGACCGCTCCATGACCAATCTCGCAGACGACGCCATAATGCTCTTGGACATTGAAATCCCTCCAGAGTCAGTACTAGTTGATCGAGGCAACGAGCCGTAGCGTTTGCGTATGTAGTGATGTTAAATCATGAAGACCGAGTTGTTTGTCTTCTCCAAGGAGTGTCGCGTAAGAGAAAAGAGGCCTCGAGTGTGAGGAAAGAACGTATGATTACAATAGTATCCCAGACCGGTGGGAAAGTAATATGAAACAAAAACCTGAACCAGCAGTTGTAGTAAAAGAAACCCAACGAGTGGAAAGAGCGTAACGACAAACTGACAGCAAAAGCCTGAAAGAATGTCGAGACACCTCGATCTACACTGGTACGGGGATTGCATGAACTATAAGAAAAAAGACCATGCAACCCTCCTAGCCACACCAAATGGTCCAGGCGCGGGTCAAGTCGAGTCCGGTATACTAGGACTGTCCTGGTTGAGGTGGGGGGATGGAGCTGCACAGACCTGGAGGGGAAGGCCATCACTGGTGGTAGGTTTCAAGCTTTTGGTGAAAGACCTGGTACGAAAGAGGCTCACTGCTCTGAGCCACCATTTGGAGACGACGGTGCTGCCATGACGTTTGGTCCTCTAATCGAGGCCAATGAGCAAGGCTGTATGCTGGCGTTCTAGCCCGACTTGGGTCATTTGCGTGCATTCGCCACTTGGGTGTGCTTGAGATGTTCTTGTCGCCGATGCATTCCACGACAGTTCGAGTATGAAGGCATTGCTGAAGCAGATTCTAGGTTTCGTTATGGTCGCAGATCATCGCTTAGACCCCTGTAAACGTGGACGGCTATCTGGAGCACCAAAGCTCATGCAAGATGGTAACTGGCGAGTCAGCAGCCGGTAGGAGAATAAAAAAGGCTTCCATGATCCTTACCAAGGTATGCTTTGGGCAGTGATTAATATCTGAGCCTGCGATTCTGCAATGTGAATGGGTAAAGGCATGAAAGTTCTCCATAATCGAAATGCAGCCCGCATGGCACAAGCATGCCAGTGGTCTGATAGCAAACGATCTCTCAAAGAATATCGCGCAGCTCAAAACTAATTGATCAATATCTAGACCTGTCCTGTAGCCTCGAAACTTCAAGTCAAGCCTCATGTTAGATACGAATATCGATGCCGCAGAGAAGCCAAGGCTGTCACGTAGGATTTCACAGGCGCCGGAGACCATGTCCCAAAACTGTTGACAGCTGCAGGTACAGACAATCGATCGCGAAGGTAAGCGGTAATGAAACGAATGGAAAGCGATAATGTACAAAGTAGTTCGTCCAGTCGATCGGCACTTGGAAATGTTCAGGCCGTGTACGATTCCCCACTAGGAAGCTTGTTGGCCTGCTGGTACTGCAAGTGGCGTTATTTGAAGCATAGGCAGTCTCAAGTCATCAAGTGAAACTTCTCGACGACATCCACATGGCCGCCACAGGCAGCCAAGTTCTGCACAGCACTGGCGCAACCAGAAACAAAACTCGACCGGTTGTTTGAATATATACAGTATGGATTCAACCCGCATAGTTTGAAGCGTAGAGGTCGGACATGAATACTACTGTTGACTGATGAAGTGGTGTGATGTTAAAGATGCTGGATGGTGGAGAAGGAGACGCAAACGCCAAGACATATTTTAGTGACCCTCGCTTATGCACGTGACCTATGTACCTCCTCCTCTCCATCCCTTCTCCTCAAACCCTTTTGAATCAGCAAAGCAATGAGACAAGATTCAAGAGTAGAATCCTTCCCCCAAAGACATTTTTTAAATCTCATCTCATCATATCTGTATGACATGCTTGCAGACATGTCGGAGTTTTAAACCCATTCCTTTCATCTCATACATCCACGAGCAAGCTATTGAAGGATGGCCTGGCAATTGCTGTACATAGATGCAGTTCAGATGAATGTAACTCTTGGGACTCGTTTCCAGCTAAAAACCCCTGTTAGCCACGCCAGGAGTTACAAGTATTTGGGCCGCACCTCTGTACCTTCCTGTCCAGGCCGCCAACGCCGCCAACGCCTCCTTGTTTCTACAGCTCTCCCTGAACATGTTCTCGCAAGGTGTCAGCCACATCCGTGGGTTTGTTCATGCAGGTATGAGCCGGAGTGCTTTGAATAGTGTACGTAGTGTAGCGGCTCGTCCCAACTTTCAAGCTGACGGTCTCGTGGTTGCAGCCGCAGATAGCTAACCTTCTTCAGCTCTTAGAATAGCTTTCGGGTCCGGACGTTCTTACAATCTCAAGTTGTCATCTAAGAAGGCACAAGCTATACACAATTATCCACCACGATATTGACTATCAGACACAGATCCGTCTAATGTTCAGTCTCCCCGCCATCGCATAAACTTTACTACATACTCTTCCCCTTATCCAAATATAACGCGGCATACACCCATTTTAAGTTTATCCCGCTGTTAGTACCTGCAATATAACTCCTATTATCTACATGCCTGTCTCACATCTTTACTCTAACTTAAAGCTTGGCATTCTCGTCTCCGCGTTTTCAAGTCCGCTATCCGGCTTCCGAAAAGACTCCTAGGCATGAAAAAGTTATATTACTTCTCTCCTATGTCAATTTGTTCTGCTCCGGTCTTATCTTCTGGGCCGAACTCTTCACCTTCACCGCGTGGGGTTCGTCCCATCTCCTTGTGGGATTAAAGATCTCCCCACGAGTGCGGGTGGGACCGTGGGAGGAAATTTCCGAGTCTCATGGTGCGTCGGCGCCGTCGGGAATGTTTTTCTGGTTCACGTTCGAGGTTGAGTCTCATCTCAGGTGAAGAATGTCACTTTAATGTCACTGCGAATTGGGGATGACCAAGATGCCTGGGGACCTGCCTTTAATGATCGCACTGTGCCGAGACTTATCATTTTGGTAGGCGTTGCAATGAATGCTGGGATATTTGCGATAATTCGATGAACACATGTGAAGCAGATGATACTTACGCTTTAACTGTCACAGTATTGGAAACCTTGCAGAGCTTCATCTCAGCTCGTGAAAGATACATTCAGGAGATTTAACTTGTTTGCCAGAAGCAGAGGAGGTCTTCAGGTGATTACAGGACATGAGTTATTGGGAAACCCTACGTGACTAATAGATATTACAGTGATATTACAGTGACATACATCTCGCTCAATCCATTCAAGCCCTGTACAAATTGTGCAACTTGCAAATGCCCCAAAGTGCTTCACTGGATCAACCACGTAACTATTTTCCTGTCCACGTAACGCCACTTCAGAAATCTGTGACTCCTCCGCAACCTGCCTCTTATTCGAAAAATCACCATCCAAATTGCGTGTGTTCATCTGCAACCAAAGTGCCACTCAATTCCTTTGGATTGCCCTCAGTCGCAGCCCGGATGATAGGTTTAGCCCCATCTACAGCATCCTTCATGCCCTGCCCCCCATTCATACCAGTACGACAATAGCCAGGCGCCGCACCAACAACTGCAATGCCCTCTTCAGCCAGCAGAACAGAGTTGAGCGCCGTCAGCATATTCACCGCCGCCTTACTGCTGCGATATTGATGCACCCCGGGCTGGGCATTAGCAGCAGTTCCACGAGCCAACGCCATTGAGATGCGGCCTTGACCAGAAGAGACATTGACGATGCGACGGTCGTGGTATTTCGATGCTCTGAGCAGCGGTAAGAAGGCATTAATCACAACAGCGACGCCAAAGACATTCGTCTCGAAGACCGCGCGAAAGTTGTCCCGGATGCCCAAGCCGGGCGCACCAGTGGGGATACCAGCATTGTTGATCAAGATATCGAGCGAGCCGTATTTCTCTTTCACCGCTTTTGCTGCATCGAGAATTGACGTGTCGTCGGAAACGTCGATGCTGACTGGGGATACCGCCGCAGCTTCGACTGGATATTGCTTATCGGCTAGCAATTGCTGGATTGCAGTGTCGGCCTTTGAGGTCGAGCGTGAGCCCAGTAGAACATGGAATTTGCCAGAGGAGGCCATTTGCTGCGCTATGGAGAATCCAATGCCCTGGTTGGCTCCAGTGATGAGGACAAGTGCTTTTGAGGCGGCCATGTTGAAAGTCTAGGTAGTTAAAATTGTTTTGGATGTAGCTTGGGGATTACATGAAGCTTGGAAGATCTTTGGATATGCTATATATACATAGACCTGGCCCGACTAGATATCGGAATCAGATCAACTCCACAACGCTAAAAATATCGGATACGGAATAGATGAGATTCAGGCGGCGCGGGACGGGATATGACGACGCTAGCAGCTAAAATCAGACTGGAATATGGAGTTAACACGGGGTTTTCTACTTAGACTATTAATACCAAATGCAACAACACTAGTTAACAACGAATAGATATCTAGCGCTCAGAATAATTGAACTCGCCTAATGATAAATCGACGCGGACAAGAGATGAAAGCAGCAGAAGCAGTAGCACGCACAAATAAATATAAAAGCTACAAAAACACAAATGGCTCACATCCGAATCATGCAGTAGACAGCAATAAATGTCAGCCTGAAGTTGCACTGTGCAAGAAATTAAGCCTTGCTCAGGAAGGTCTGAGTCTCAAAATCTCAAAATCTCAAAATCTCAAAATTAGGATGAGACCTTGCTATATATTAGTCCTATTTTGTTTTCTTCTCACCTCCCTGACTTGTATCCAAACCTCCTTTCGTAATGCTGAACGTGGTATGACCTTCTTGACCAAGAGCCATAATCCCATCGCGAAACCTAAACGCATTGCCCATATCCTGGAACGAAACCCACAACGCATAGAGTGGCACAAATACCCATAGCATATTGAAGAATACCAGATACACCCACATGAACATAAAGTTGCTCCCATCAAGGTTCAAGTTCCCAGTCAACCACTCCGGCGCAAATGTCATGAACCCTATACCACAGAAATTAACAAATGCGTCTTCATCTGCCTGCTGAACGAGAACTTACCTCCATACAGCTCTCCCGTAGCCAATACAACCATCCAAAAGCTAACCCTCCAATCCCTCTTCGCAATCCCATAACAGATCCACGCCGCCAGCGGCCCCGCCCCAAGCACCGTCAAAAGCTCCAAACTAACAACCGTGATATCAGCCTGTGCCCACCTCCTATCCGCCTGCGCATAAACCATCCACAGCCTCGTAGCCCAATTATCGCCATACGCAGCGCCAAACACCCTATCACTGCGCCCCAAGAAGTTCGTTATGAGCGCAGGGTGCTGCGTCGCGGGGTCGAAGGGCGCCGAGGTGAAGAAGCAGTTGTAGAGGAAGGACCCCTCGAAGATGGTGTGGATGAGGAAGTCGAAGGCGTGCCAGATGAAGAGGATGCGGAAGCGTGGGGCGGTGGAGGGCGCGAGGGCACGCAGGGAGATTGCGTAGGAGGTTCCTAGGATGAGGAGGACGGCGAGGAGGGATGTGATGGTTGTGGTGTCGAGGTGGTCCATAATTGAGCCTGTCGCTGCGGGTTTTGTGATGGCTTCAGCGGCAGCAATTGGTATGCCGAGTACGCCAGTGACGAGGAGTGAAAGGGACATTGCAGAACAGATGATCTTGGGGTTTGGCTACAGTGATTATAATCGGATCATAGCTGATGTTTCCACAATGCGTTATTGATATCGCGGTGGCTGGTCTGAGCTTGGGTAAATTGCATTGCCTATACTTTTAGCGTTCGCTACCCCGGATTTGCCCCTATAAAGCTTGGCTACCCTTACCGAGATACCCCTGAAAATAGGGGTTCAATCCCTGAACAGTTGAACACAACAAAACTCAGCATTAAAAAACTGTTTCTATCGAATCCTGTAACCCCCAGGAGAGATAATGCAGTCCATGTACATACATTAAGTTAACGGAGTAGTGACATGTGCAGTTGCACCAAATACGTATTCACGTCTAATAGCTCAACTAATACCTCTTCCTCTGTCACATTGAACTTGCAGTAAGAACAAGTTCCAAACACAAAGGTAGAATGTTCAAGAGTGGTTTTTTAACTAATCGTCTGGTGGTACTAAATGGTGGTACAAGATTATAGAAGGAAGGGGAGATCGAAGAATTATGCAATGTCGCGTTCTATCCTCAGAAAGCAATCAACTAAACTTGGGTCACAAAGTAAGGAAGTCAAGCGTATGATTATACTAAATTGTGTGTTTACTTTTTCTTTTGATTTTGCATCACGGAGTTTTACCTCCTAAGTCCGTATATCCGACGCCTCTTCCCGCCGCTCATATTCATAGACGGGAGCTAAGAGAAACAAAATAATTATACGCTAACCTCCAGTCGTATAGTCGTATCTGTATAAAGTACAATGATGAATCGACTTATAGCAACAAAGCCACTACAGCAGTACCAGTGCCGAGCTAGAAAGAGATAAGTATATATACGTGGCATAAACTCCATTATTAACACAAGTGTCCATTGCGCTTAAAATTCTCATTTCCATATACTATAATATCTACAGGTTCCTGTTCGCCAGACACTGCAATATCCCCTTACTATTCCGTACAATACCAGCTGCACAAGATGGTATCTCTCACTGAAGTCCAAGCCTCGAACGCCAGAATCGCATCTTGTCTTCCTCCAGGCCTCGTCGCCGTCTTTGTCGGTGCTACCAGTGGCATTGGGTTCGTCATGTTTTTATCCCCTTATATCAATCTTCATTGAAATCCTGTCTCGTGGCTTGATTCCTCAAATCCATCTTAAGATCTTTAGTTTTCCATAGCCAGGCACCCTGCTAACACCTCCCCAGCGAGACGTCATTGAAGCAATTTGCAAAACACTGCTCAGCACCACGCATCTACTTTATTGGCCGGTCGCAAGAAGCCGGGGATCGCATTGCCGCGGAATTAAAGAGCTTGAACGCGGAGGGACGATACACGTTTATCAAAGCGGACGTGAGCTTGATTCGGGTAGTCGATGATGTGTGTCGGGAGATCAAGAGCAAAGAAACAGCCATCAACCTCCTCGTCATGAGCCAAGGCACTTTCGTACTCGGCACTGGTAAGTCAAGTTACCTTTATAAGTATCCTCTCTCCTCTACCCCCACTCAACTCAAACCCAAAGAAACGCCAACCCAACAGCCTACATGCTAAACATACAACAGAAACAACAGAAGGCCTCCACATGGCCATGTCCCTATCCCTCTACTCCCGCACCCGCTTCACCCTCAACCTCCTCCCCCACCTCCGTTCCGCCCCGCGCCTCCGCCGCGTCATAACCGTCCTCGGCGCCGGCTACGAAGG
>QGMG01000781.1:0-18344 GCA_007825325.1 Lachnellula cervina | reverse complement strand
CGTTGTAGCCGCCGCGGCCGAAGAGCGTGGGTTGGTGAGTGGATGTAGATGTGGAGGTGAAAGTTGAAGCTGCCATTGTGGGGATGTGGGGTTTGTTGGTTGGTTGGTGTGGTGTTCGGGTAGTGTTGGTATAGGTGTGTTGTAGATGAACGAAGCAAGCAAAGAAGTCCGATTATAATGATCTTTGTTTTTGTTGGATGAAGAAGATGGTTGGGATATCGAAAGAGCCAGGTAGGTAATGGGCAGGGAGGAAGTGGTATTAATATATAAACGTAAAAGCTGTGCTTGCTTGTGGTACAGATGGATGGGGTATACGGGCTGAAGGACGAGTGCGGCACAAGAGTACTGATACGAAGACAAGGCAACTAAATGAAGAAAAGGCGTGGAAGTGAAAGGTTGAAACTGCTGGTAACTGATGATGGAGTAAAGAAAAAAGAAACCTGCAAACCTGTGTCTCAAAGCTCTCTATATAGATTTTTTTGGTTTCCCCTGGACGCGGGATTGAGGCTTGGTGTGCTGCTATGCCATGCCAGTAGCAGCGTCTGAGTAGGACTCGAACTGAATTGTCAGGTATGTAGGATGACTGCAGTGGGGGCTGCCTGGGCGGCTTTTTCTTCTTAATCCAAACAGCACTGGTGCAGAGGTAGGTACGTTGTTTAGCAGGAAGGCTGAAGCAGGAACAGTCATCAGCGTCATGTAAGCAAGGCCAGACTAGGGCCTTGTGGTTGATGGAGTGTGTGTACCGTACGAGTCCTGTACCTGGAATTCCAGAAAGAAGAAGAATACAGTGTGCTAAGCATAGATGCATGCACAGTTGTGTGCCTGCATGCGCTCTTGCATATTCCCTTTAGAAAAGTCGGCGACTTCTACGGAGTACGCAGGAGAGCGATGGTTCCCCCCTCCCTGAGATTGGAAATTTGCAAGGTCCTTTGTGCCCTGCATAATAATATTTTTCTTGTGTTGCCAACAGCCATGCGACACCGTTCCATGCAATGCAGTGCTGCGCATCCCATCCCATCATCGTGCCTCTGGCTCTCGTACCTGCATTGATAGCACCGAGCACTGGGCCGACGACAGGCAGCCTGAAATTTGACATCGTGTGGCATCGACCCAACGATCTCTCTTGATTTGCATTTGCAGTGTGGCCTATCCCTGCGCTTCTCTCCAAAGCCTCGGGGGCCGTCCAATCGACCGTTAGAGTCTCAAAGGGGCGATTAAAATGGCTTCTGCTTCCCCGAACCTATGGCACTGATGCCCATGCCATCAAACTCCCCCTTGCAAGGGGACAGAGCCAATGGGAGTCCTGAAATAGGTGGTAGGGCTGAAATAGAGTCCCGCAATTAGTTTCGTCGGACCTCAAAATACCATCCTCGCCACGAAAAGCCACGAGATAGCTGGGATATAAATAACCGCATTTGTTTTCCAAGGGGGTGATTGGCCATAATTCGGAGGTGTGGCTGGGGGTAAAACTTGGGTGTAAGCTGATGTGTGACAGGGAAGTTCAGTGATTACCCGCGAACCGGTCGTACGTCGCACCACACACACACACGGGTGCCATCTTCTAGAATTGTTCTTTGGTGGGGGTGAGTGAAAGTGAGTAAGTAGTCAGACATTATTCAGACCTCGCAATTGAGGAGCATTGCATTACACTGCATTGCATTGCATTGCCCTTTCGCCGAGTGACTCTTCTGCTACCTCAGGACATATCCCGTATTTGGGTATACAAAAGCGGTTGAATCTCGCCGATTTCGTGTTCCCTACATAGCCTTTCTGGGGCCGTCTGCCTTGGGATACCGGTACAGAAGAGGTGCTTCGTAATCAAGTTCACTATTCTTCGCCGATGGATTCTCTCACCTAATGAGTCAACGTGAATCTTCTTGCAATGGATACCGCGATTGCAAAGCAAAGCAGCTCCGCTTTGAGCTGCGCAAACAATGACGTCCGAAATGTAATCCTCTTGATTGTGAAGTTTCATTCCGATTTGACCCCTCATCACAAGGACACATTGTAGCCATCCCACATCAGCCAGCCAGCCAGCCCACCCGATCCCGGTCGGGTCCTTTGCCAAGAGTTCAACGCTCTCGCTTTTGAAACTGCCGCCCGGTACTTCCGTAAAGCCAGCCATTTTGCTGGTCGTCAAAGGGATCTTTAAGCATATCGGCGACCATGGCCCTTCTCATTCGATGATTTAACGCGGGCGCGCCAGTGATGGGAACCTCGGTTTTCAGGCGCCCCCCTTCAAACACAGCCAAGTTTAGTAACGTTGCGTTTCAGTACTCCGTACAAAACTACTCCGCTTGTACGAAGTATTCAAGCTTTTGCGGTGAAGAAAATACAGAGGCTTTCCATCAAGCGTCTGGGAATAATACAAAAGTAGGGGAAGATGACGTCGTATTACTACGAGATAAAAAAAGAGAGAATTGCGTTATCCGGACCCTCCGATGCCATTGATCTTGTGATTATTCGTAAATCGCAATATAATATTTCTTTTGTTTTCGTCCAGTGTGTTGGATGACACGATATGGTCAGGGGCATACGATAAGATCTGCGGGTACTAGCGAAGAGACGCTAGTCTTCTCGGTTAGCGCTTATGCTATTAGCGATCGTCCTTAAAATAGACGGTTGGTCATAGCGTTCAACCACTTTCGTCCGAAATACACACCCTTCCACAAGAAATCAGTTAAGTTCCTGTCATGGTGATACACCAATGTCCAGAAGATGAGGCTCTTACGCCCTTCTTATTACGCAAATCCGCTATTTGGCAACTATCCTTACATGGATTGAGCAAGATGGGCTGCTGCCTGGCAGCTTGGGGAGCGTCTCTCTGACTCTCATACAAGTCTTGGGGGATTTTGTGCAAGGTCATCGCCTTGCATTACAATCCACAAGCAGGATGTATTTGTGTTTTCTTGGGTTACGAGTCCTTCGGTGTTCCGGGACCTGAACCACGTCTTCTCATCTCTGTACTGTACCAGCTGCATGTAGAACGCATCTCGGTGACTAAGAAGGAAAGATGTTGCGCTGGTATACTACGTGGGGGTAGCGCAGCCACGTTTCCAAAGACCGACCCTGTGGTCAATCAGCACGTGGGAAACATGCTCAACGTTTTTTCACCTACCACATCCGGCAGTTGAGTGGGCTGAGGCTGGTCCGGCCGTTGTAAGCCTGTGGAGATCTTGGACCCCATTGGATTCTTCCCCTTGTGTCCTTGAAACAAGCTGGTCGGAGATTATGCATAACCCGCAATGTTTGGTCCCTCGACAACGGGGAATGGCGCAATCGTCGACTACGGCCGTAGGCAATGGTAGCCTGGCGAGCCTGGGCAGGAGCCCGCTGGCGGCTTTCGTTATGAACGATTGATTGGATTGGCTGACGGTAGATGAGATACGCAGAGAGACAGCCACTTGTGTAACCTTGTGTGCCTGACTTGGGATTGGTTTGTTCATGTGATCTGGGGTGCAATTCTCGCGGCCTGCCACTGGCTCGATGTATTTGGAGAGTTGCGACTTAAGTCCTTTTATTTCCCAACTCGGAAGATAGATAGGCCCCGTTTTCCACTAACTTGGCGTCCCCGCAAACACAAAGTACCAAAATGCAATCCCCGACTTCTCCTGATAATGGAGGAAGTCATTTGTATGACCTTCCCATGGGTCATAGCAGACGTTCTGACCGAGTACGACGGAGATTATCCATAAACCGCAGCAGTGGCAGAACATCGTGTATGTATGCGTGACAGCCCTATCAGGATAAGAACCGGCATATCTCATTTCCACGAGTACCTTTACCAGGAATAGGGAACAAGTTCCAGGTTTCAGGGGTAGTATACAAATGAGGGCCCTCCATAGGATAGGCTCTTTCGGTCCTTCTGGCGACTACACTTCTGACGTGCATCAGTAGCGCACACGGAAGTCTCGTCGCGTGGCTCCCTTGTCACCTCAAATTCTGCGCAGGATGTCGTTGCGACGGGCTTTTGATAGGGCAAGGAGATATAAAGCGGCCGCAGCACTTCTGTACAGTCCGTACCTCACTTGCATGACTTGCATAGCACTCGCGTGGACCCCATGTTTAGACGAGGGGCCCATGAAATGTTGCAGCCAAATGGAACGGCTAAAAGGCCGCGCTATCATAGGTCCATATCCATCTTCATGGATCATTTCATTTTTAGGTACTGTATGCAGGTTCCGTCGCGTGGCCCCCTTGCTAGAATCCCATGCATGCACTTCATCTTGCAACCACCACGAAGTGACCAAACAAAATGTTATCTGAGAGCCTCTCTACTTCGAACTCGGTAGAAAATAAACCTCCTGCGATCCAGGGTAGGAGCATGTCAAACTTGGCAATTCACCGGCGCGCATAACCAAAATTCAAGACGGCGTCTCTGGTAGCATTCGTGCTGAAACCACTCCTCTCGACCCCACTATACAAAACTGCCATCCCAAAATCTATAAAGAAGTAACACTCCCGCTCCCGCCTGTGCAGCCGCCACGTGTGTGCCCTGCCCAGCGTTGAAAGAGGGGTACTGCTGCCTCCTTCGAGGGAATGAGATAAGACGACGGACGCGAAACCAACATCAGCGCCAGGAACAGTTGGGGGCTAAAAACAGAAACATAATACGATCCGTCCACATCGAATACCTAGGTACGGAGTAGAGTGGATGGCAAAGCAATGACATGCGCAAGGCTGAATCAGGGAGGCTGTGATTGAAATGCAAATGCGAATGGGGGCCAAAAATAAATTTCATGACTGATTCTGCACTGCTGCGCTGCGCAGGACTCGTCGTACAGTACGGTACTTGGTACCACGTATCGCGAACACAGGCGTCATTAGGAACAGTAAAGTTTAGGCTTCCAAGTCACCAGACCGGACTTGCTTGCAGCTGTAGAAAGCGCGCAGTGCAGTGCAACGGACGTGGGATCCGGAGGGCGATGGAAACTGATGGGATACGAAGATTTTGCATACTGGCCCCACTAGTACTCGAGTATGCAATGTAGCTCGTCTCGCGCAATACGGATTTAGGTAAGTCTGCAAATAGTCCTTTACGTAATTTAGCTAAAGATCAGGAAGCCCGTATTCTTGTATGCTAGACCTATAAAAGGCTCATTTTTCGACATATCCAGGGTTGTCAGGTGGATTTGATTAAAGGATCTTACTATGCTCGGCGGTAGACTTGGCCTTTTTTGGCACTATTTAAAATAGGATAACAGTTAATAAGTACGGTAGAAGATAGGGTCTATACTCTCTCTTCTACCTTTCTCTCTTTTCTCAAGCTGTGAAATCTTTGCCGCACTTTTTAAATTCATTATTATTCTATGCGACTCCACTTGGGCCTTTGTCTAGGCTTTTTAGCCGTTGGCTATGGCTATTTTTTTGGATAAATCTTGTGCTCAATATGAAGCTTTTTTGGCTAGGGGAGTAAAAAGTGCTTTCGATTTAGCCCAGGCGGGATTCGATGTTTTCAATTCACCTAGTACAGATAAGAACATATTACAGGCCCAGCAAGATCTCGTATCATATATGTTTACCGCAATAAAGTCTTCCTCAAGCGACTATCAACATGTGAATAATACATTCGCCTCGGTCATCAAATATAATATTAATGGCGGTAATCCCGAAAGAATTAACCAGCAAACTTATTTACAATCAACTTCTGACGAACTTATCTTTTTCTGCGATTATAGTCGCTTGAAGGATAATAAAAAATGCAACGGGAAATCACATCAAGGTTTAGCTTGTGATAATCTTATGCAGTATGGTAAGTCTTCTTCTTATATAAAAATTATGCCTTCCCTTTGTTAGACTACCCGAAAAAACATAATATCTTATTTCCTGAGATAGCTCCCTTGTCTTTGGAGCTCTCTCGAAACAAATAATTTATACTTATGCTAATCTGCTCAAAGAAGTGCAAATGGGGGATACGTATACCTATTGCCGTAAAAACACTCCCCAGAAATATTATCCCGTGGGTGACTTGATTACCTATCATATATAATCCAAATATTGACTTTGATATAGGCTTGGACATTATCAGCTCTTCATGAGCTCGGGCAAAATAAGGCCGCCACTATTCAATTGTGTCCTTGGTTCTTGGAACGGTACAAACCTTATTTATACACTACTATTGCAGACCTTGGGCCCAAAGGGGGACTGGCTACGAACCGAGCAAAAATGGATTCGATCAAATTCTTGATTGACCAGCTTTTTCTGCATGAATTAACACATGCAATCTCGAAACCACCCCCAACTAGCGATGTCGGTGGAGATGCCGGATACGGTAAGATAATCATGCTATTTCAGTATTCTATATACCCTAGAAACCCCGAAGAAGTAAAGCTAATTTTTCCTCTATTACTTCGTAGATTGGGAGTATGATGTTGAATTAAGCGAACAAATGGTGATAGACAATGCCCAAAGCTATGGCTTTTTTGGTTTTGGAGCATGGCTGATCTCGCCGAGGCTTCCTGCCTGGATACGTCAAAGGTCAATAAAAAATGGAAGTATTGAAATACTCACGCCCGCCGGGAATACGAAGCGAAATATAGGCAACGAAATATCACTCGTATTCAACCCTTTTTCATGCTTCTACTCGGCTTTATACTAACTCATTGTAGTGAAAATCGATAATGCAACTGTGGTATTAAAGCCGTCTAATCAGCAAGGCGTTGTGGTTTCTATACCATCTGCGAGCCCTGTCTAAAGAGATGGAAGAGTCATTGGAACAGATTCGAGGGATAAATTCAGCGCGAGTACAGTACTTCAAGTTCTTGCAGTTACGCTGAGGTGATTATTCGACGATGACCTGTTATTTCACTACTACTACAAGGCTTGTTTTCAATAGACAGATAAATCTCATTTAGAGAAAGTGGGTGAGATAATAATACAAGTGACATAAGTACGGGACTAAACAAGTGATTATACCTGGATACTAACGCTAATGTTGTTTTGCTACGTCTTTGTTTCTATTAGAAAAGGTGGGACGTTGTCTGAGAGAGAAGCTTGAAGCCAAGGTTGGAAAGGAGGGGGTATAGCGCTAAGTTAGGGGTTAAAGCCTTCTCACCCTAGACTAGGGGCTTGTTTTGGACAAGAGATGCTGTCCATCCGTACCTACCGTACCATAGCCAGTCGCGGCAGTCATATTCCGCGCTTCCGCGGGAAAGCACCTACTTCTAGATTGAGACAAAACCCGGCAATTAAGTTAAGAAGGAGAGATAAAGTTTGTGACGCATTCGTGTAGGAATAAATGAAGGTTGGATTGTTAGCGATAAGAGAAAGCTTGTTTTGAAGACTTTGGTCGCTAATTTCAGGGGTTCGGTTAGAGTGTATATTGTACTGCGCTTCAGTGATACTCCCCTTCCACTAACAGGGCATTCGCATTTCGCCCTCTTCAAGCGGTGACTTTTTATAAACATGCCATTTGAAGACTGTCGCTGATTATAAGTTTTTTACTTTATATATACGAGTAACTATATCATATATTTTTTATGTGGAACATAGATACCTTCCACTCAAAAGTCTCCCGTGACATCTATACTCTGCACTTCAATCATCCACTCCACATACAGTACCGCCAAGCCTCAAAAAAGAAAGCCATCTATCTCAAGGCATGCAACGTCCTTCAAGACCATACGTTACAATCAATCAATTCAGTCTGTCTGTCAGCCGCAATACAGTGTATTAGGCATGAGGCTGATCACGCATGCTTCCTTGCCCGTTGCCGTCAGACCAGTCGCTGAATTCTTGTGCGATGTATATAAAGGCTCTATCCGTGTTTTAGCCACCCCATGTAATCCGTTGAACCTGCGCAGCATTGTACTGTACCACCAAAGAATCATGGCGAGGTAGGCTGCCTGCTTTCAGACTGGGCGCATGTATGTTCGCTTGGTCTTGTGGCGTGATGTGGTTCGTAAAAGTAGACACTACTGCTGTCATGGCCATATATTTATTTCCTAGCAAGAAATCCGGAGCTGCTCAATGCTTGCTGCCTTTTGAGATTAGACGTGATTGACAATTTATACAGTTTCAGTTTCTCTTAACAGCCCTTCGTTCTCCTTGAACTCAGTGTTTTTAGATTCCGCGGCCATTAAACATACTAGTTATAACAAATTGTGAGCATATCATAACAAAACAGAAAGCTTGCATCTATTTCACTTACTAGGGTAAAAGAAAGATTCAAGAGCGAAGCCTGCAAATCAGCCCCTTTAAAGAAATACTTCTGCAGCACTTCCTGAGTTCCTCCGGAACAGAGCCCTCCCATGATGGGCAAAGGAACTCAAAAATCTGGATAAGAGGACACTAATCTCTACTTGGTAGGTTGAAGGCAGGGTACAGATTAGAAAACCAAACTGAAAAGAGACAAGCCGCTGCTGCTTTACCCAAGGACGTACTCCTAATTTGTTCTCAAGGACGTAGTACTAGCTTTAAAGCCACAAATATATACCTCCCCATAAAAACCCAGCGAAGCTTCATCCCCTTGACTTCATTGAGACAGGTATCAAATCTATCGTATCAACTTGTAGCTTACCAGGCCGTCATATTATCCCTGAAATTCGTAAATGGAGGCCCAGTCAACCCGTAGCACAACGTACGTTTGTTTCAAAACAATTGAACGAGATAGGTTCATTTTTTATTAAAAGATGTAACGCCATTGATTGAAAGAACCTGAAAGTGTGTGGATGCTGAGGATCGAGCGTAGGATGTTGACAGATAAGGTTTTCAAATATTGTATTTGACTTGAGACTAAAAGGGAAATAAAAGATCAGCACGCAGAGAACGCAACGCAGCTAATAATCTAGAGACACATGGCATGTACTAGCTATGCATAGAAATGCATAGCCACTATGCTTGAGTCATTGCCAAGCGGGTTGGAGCAAGGGTGAATGATGGCAAGAAAGATCGGTGTGAGATATACACTCGTTGAGCTAGCTGCAGCAATCTCACCGCATATCAACATTACAAATTCATCATAGTCATAAATGAACGGCGTCTCCGTGAATAAAACCCAAGAGGCCTCGATACTCAATACAACATCCCGCTATTTGTCATTATCTGTTCTGCTGAAGTCCGGCTTTCATAAGCGGGCTCTCCAGTACCCTGTTCCAGTCGTGCAACATGGTTGTATTTGCGACGCTAGATCTCACCTCTTCGCCGGCTCGATCTTTCATTTCCAATTCGGAGTTTTGGATAGCTACTATTTGATTTGGTTCAGAGGTCAACGCCTCTACGAGTTTCGCTGCATCTGCCATCGAGTGGTTTAGGCCTTGACCTCGTTCTTGTTGAATGTTAGAACGGTTGAAGACAAGGCGGGAGAGACTCACGGAAAGTCATGGGATGCGCAGCATCACCTGCTAGAGTCACTCGACCGTTCCTCGTATCCCATGTATGTTCTAATAGACTTGGATCCCATACGGCCATATCAAAGTACCAGACTGGCTGGTCGTCTGCCACCCATTCGAAGGCACTCTTCCAGGGTTCTGTGAAACCTCTGGAAAGAGACTTTACCTGTGCCAGTCTTTCATTGTTTCCGTATGTCTTTGCTTCCTTGACTTGTTGTTCAAACGGTGAATTCCAAGAGATATAGAAGAAGAAAGTCCAATCTTCTGGCTTATTAATCGCAGGTGCATCTTGAAGCCCAAAGAAGGCAAACATATTATCAGGATGAACCGCCGCGATGTACAAGGGGTGGAAGGAGCGAAGGAAAAGCGCTTGCTGGCGTGTGTACTTGGCCTGGGCAAAAGTCGATGCGTAGGGGAGACGAAGTGGTGGTGCTAGATCGGGGCCGAGAATTGACTCCCTCACAGTAGACCTGGAGCCATCTGCCCCAACTACTAACCTTCCCATCATTTGTTCTCCGTCTTCAAAAATAGCCGTCACACAACTTCCGTCATGCCCAAACACGATATCTTTCAGTCGCTTGTTCCACCTGATATCCAGTCCTTTGCACAGCAGAGCGCGGAGTTTCGAGCGACGGAGTCGGTGGAAATCTGGGGACGGAACGCTAGTAATTACTTCTCCAGTTTTGCCATTAAGGAACTTGATTGTATCAAAGGGTTTCGTTGGGGTGTTTGGATCAACCTGTGTTGATTGAAGAGCTTGGACGGCGGAGTCCCGAATAAGAGACTTCAGAATAGGCATTCCCCAGTGCAGTCCCATATTCCAGTCCCGCTCGCCTGGAGAGAACACCACGGGCTTCTTTTCGAACACTATAACTGGAATGCCGGCCTGTTGATTAGCGGGGTTATGTATGGATGGTGCTTCAGCATACCTTCTTCAAGCCATGCGCAATCGCGAGGCCTGTGCAGCCTGAAGAGAGAGTGTCAGCATTGTTACGGTATTTAACGACTCAAAACAGCTCGTTTGGCTTATGATAGCCCTACCAGATCCAATGATGATCACTGGAAGTCCAGCAATAGATGTCTGTGGCTCGCCTGTAAAGTTGTCCATGGCGGTGGGTTGCGCCTAGGGAGCGCCCGGCGTGCGTTTATAGGGGTATGCTAGCTATAATAGGCGTTGGCGTAGGCGTTGGCATTAAAGTAGGCGCTATCGCGTGGAGGCTGGCTGCGCTGTGTCTTACGCAACACCATTTAGAATGTATCAGGATGGTGAAGTAATACACAAAGGAAACTGTGGAAAAAGAGCGGATAATCTGGCTTCAGCAGGGTTAAATCCACGGCGCGGAGAGAGATTCACCCTCATCTGCATGATCGCATGGCCTACTTTATCCATCCCAGCAAAGAATGATGGCCACGAACAACACATTTCTGGCATGAATAATTACTTTCAACCTTTCCAATTATTAGCATGTTCTCATTTGCATGTTAGGAGTATTATTTCTAGTCTTTGAAATCAAGTTGAAGGAATTTGACGATAGAAAGAGTCTTTCGAGCGTTTCTTTTGTTACGAAGGATTATTGCTTCCTTCCAGAACATGTGCCCTACTGTTCGTCCATTTGGACTTGAAGTCTCATTGATAGCAATTCGTTATTGCGCGAGGTCCGCAAGTTGAAATGCGCCGTTGATCAATTCAGATGGCAGCTCCGTACAGTACAGCGGTCTGTCACGAACTGGAACGTGCGCACTATATACTTTTCCTATCTATATTCATCTCAAGAGCTTTCACGAGTAAGGAACCTTTCAGCGATGCATGATGAGGCGCAATATCAAGCTCGCTTCACTTCCTGTGAATATAGTAACGGTATTAGATACTTACAAAAAACAAAGCCCAACGAAGCCTCATTTTTCAACAACACCAACCTCATTCCTCAGCCCCTGCGAAGCGCCTCCGGCAACTGAGTCATGCCGCGGCTTCCAACTACATCAATGACCACAAGCTTTTGTTTCTTCTTCAAGACTAAGTAGTCTCGCTGCGTCCAACTGTTTGTATCTCAAACCCACAGAATGTCGACACTAAAACCAGACCAACAAGAAGAGGGAATAGACAAATACCACAAAGGTGGTTTTCACCCAGTTCGACTCGGCGAATTCTATTCCTCCAAGTATAAAGTTCTCCGGAAACTTGGCTACGGCCGTTACTCGACTGTATGGCTGGTAAGAAATCAAGAGTAAGTCCAAACTATCCTGCAAGAGACTATGCGCTAACCATGCTATCAGCGACCAAAGGTTCTGGGCTATGAAGGTGCTAAGTGCAGAGTGTTATGGTGCGGGTACCGACATCTTTGAGCTTGAAATTTTGCGCCATCTGCGCAACGCAGACATTGAACACCCAGGCTACAAGTATATCTCTAGCCTGGAAGACTCATTCACTCATGAGGGCCCGAATGGCTCTCATGTTTGCCTCATCTTCAAAGTCATGGGTGAAAACTTGTCTACCTTTCGATATTGGTTTGGGAATGGCTTGATCCTCAGCCCGGTGGCAGCGCGGTTTGCAACCCAGCTCTTGCAAGCACTGGACTATGCGCACACTTGCGGGGTCATACACACAGGTATAATCCTATTTTCACAATATCGATCACGATATTAATATGTTTCTGTTAGATATTCAGCCCAACAATATTATGGTCCAGGTCCCGGATGAGTCCTTAATCAACAGGTACCTGGAGAGGACGCTTTCAGACACCAGAGAATTGCAGCTTAGCCCCGAAGACTCGGCTGAATATGCAATTATCCCTACGCAAAGCTTGCGAGATTTCTACCTTCCTGATGACCACTTCGATGTCATGACTGTTGACATTGCCCTCTCGGACTGGGGCGTGGCCAGTTGGACATCAAAACATCTTACAGAGCTCATTCAACCGGTTCTTCTCCGATCACCGGAGGTAATGATCGAAGCACCATGGGGTCCTTCCACCGATATCTGGAATCTTGGTGCCCTTGTGCCGGAACTTATATATGGACAGAGCATGTTCAGCGGCAAAACAGAAGCCAAAGTATACAACTCTACCCGACACCTCGAGGAAATGAATAGACTACTGGGTCCATTTCCTCGTGAAATGTTGTTAAAAGGGAACACCACCCTTGTCAAGGATACATTCGATGAGAATGGAAACATTAGGGAGCCGAAGATGACTTCTTTTGTGGGATTGGACGTTCGGTATTCAAATCTAGAGGACGACGAGAAAGAGGAATTTACTGCTTTTACGAAAGCTTTGCTTGAGTTAAACCCCGATAAGAGGAAATCGGCCAAAGTGCTTTTGGAAGAAGCTTGGTTGCATCACCCATGGGAGGGGAAGGTGCAGGCGTGAACGAGGAATATAGTATCGGATCCAGAGGTGAAAGACAACTGACATTCCACGAAGTGAGGACTGGGATCAATATACACTGTTTCCATATACTAAACCATCGGTTTGAACTGGTGTTTCGCATCAACGAGAGCAAGATTATAAGCGCGAGCTACTGATAGATGTTAAATGTAGGATATCAGCTTGCTAAGTTAACTGTGTGACGATCATAGGGCTGAGGGATTTATACTATAAAATGGATTTCTGAAAAGCAGAAGGACTAGTATAGCCTCATGAATCCAGACAATGGCTGTGTTTTGAAATGAATATTATATGTATGTTGTAACAACTTTTATTGCATTTCTGGTGATTTATGAGTGTGGTAACACCTCGTGGTTTTCATTAGTTCCTGAGTGAGCAGACGGATGTAGGAACCGCCTACTTACTGTACCACACGACCTTTTCTTTTCTGTTCTTTTCTTCTATTCCTCTTCTCTTCTTCTACTAATTGCCGTGAGAAGACTGATTTATATGCTTATTCGCTCGTTTAAAATCATATTTCTGATTCATTCTCACGCTTTGGGGTATTCTACTCCTGGTATCACAAGACGAGCATCAAGCCCACTGGCGAGTACGCCCTCCTTTCTTCAACCCTAAATATCTTTGGCCGTTTCAAGTAGACTGACAGTATTCCAGTTACGATGGACAACAATATACGCTCCCAATCCCCCTTCGCTCTCGAGCTACCTGACAACAGCCAAGATTTATTCACTCAGCAACTAAAAAACCTCGATACTTTCCCTCTGTTCCAAAATCCACCACAGGAACTAAGACTTCGGATCTGGCGATCGTCTTTTCCACCTAGTCGAAAAGTATGCCTTTCAAAAGAGAGGCGAAGAAACGGAGCCCTCGTTACACTCTTCATCAACTATGAATCTCGGGAAGAGACTCTGAGGTACTACCGCGTTTTAAAAGGAGGAGAAATGCAGGCTTTGTGTTTTCGTCCTGGTTATGATGTTTTGTTCTTTGACCGAAGACATGTAAGTCTACACGACCATGGAGGTCTTGTGGTACTTCATCGCCTTGCTTCGAATAACCCGTAAGTTATATTCCATGCCGCGCCAAATCCTCCACGCTAATTCAATAGGAATGCATCCAAAGACGTAACCGAACTAGAAATACGCTCCTGGATCATTTTCCCCGCAATTAAGGTTGCATTCTGGGCCAAGTTCTTCTGTGAAGAACGGGATCCGACTTTCCGCTGGATGGATGTATTCCCGGATCTGCGGCGTCTACGCGTCGTTAGTGATAAATATCGAGAAGTATGTAATTCGGGAGACAGCACATATGCGTCGTGACCGGGAGTTTATAGAAGACCGGTTGAGAGCATTCAGTGAAGGAGGTGGGGGGCAGCAGCTGCAGAATATTAAAGTTCATATGAGACGGTGGAAGAGAAATGCTGCGCCAAGTTGAGACGAAGTGTAGGAATTGCAAATAGGACGAAACTATCAAAGGGACTAAACAGGCTGCCAGTTACTCAAAATAGGAAACAGTTGAACGGAACTGGATTGAATATAACTTTGCTAAAATAGTAAACCATGGAAGAAGTGAATTATATTTCATAGTCACGTGACACCGTACGCCAAGCCATAAAACCTCCAGTCCAGTCCTGCCTTCCTCGAATCTTTCCAAATCATCCTTTCCCCACACAACCTCCCCACCTCCCAAACCCCACTCCCGTCCTGCCCACAAACAGACCACCATGGCAGAACCACCCCACAAACGCGCGCGCCGCCCAGACAGCAAGCAAATGTGGGACGAATCGGACCGCCGAGCCCCTCTGCCCACGCGCGAACGAGACGAGCCTCGACGCGACCGACGAGATGATAGAGATCGAGACCGGAACCGTAGATATCGCAGTCGGTCGCCGCGCGACTCTAGGGGTGGGGATAGAGATCGAGACCGGAGGAGAGACGATAGGGATGCGCGAGGTTCGGGGAGGGGACGTGATGATAGGGATAGGAATGGTAGGAGAGAGGATGATAGGGATAGGGCGAGAGATAGAGGTAAGCCCTTACCAGCTGTGTTTTCTGGCGATTTGGTGGTCCGACAGAGATCTAATGGTGCTTCTCAAGATGGGGGACGGGAGAAGCCGCGGTTGAGATCGAGGGAGCGGGAGCGGGAACGGGATTCTGGGAGACGGGTTACGAGGAGTCGCAGTCCCAGACGGGAGAGAGATCGAGATGAGAGGATAGATGGGGCGAAGGAGAAACATGCTGAACATGAAGTGGAGAAAGAGAAAGAGGATACGGCGGCGTTGATAGGCGACGACGAGCCTCTGAAAAGCAGAGCAGCGACACCTCCAGTCAGCTTTAAAGTCGGCATTGTACCCGCCGCACAAGATCACGACCGGATGGATGTAGATCCTGGACAGAAAAGCAAAGGCAAAGGAAAGAAAGGGAAGGGCAAGAACAAGGCTGCGGCAGATGACGATGACGAGCTTGTTGTTGAGGATGATGGTATGGCTGCTATGCAGGCTATGATGGGCTTCGGCGGATTTGGCACTACGCAAAATAAGAAGGTTGCTGGGAATGATATCTCGGCGGTTAGGAAGGAGAAGAAGACGGAGTATAGGCAGTATATGAACCGGGTTGGAGGATTCAACAGGCCTTTATCTCCGTCGAGGGAGACATAGCAGGTTACTGGCTACGAATGAAGGGTGTATGGAGTTATATGAGGGAAGGTTGACCAGGACGGAGAATCATTCCTATCCCTGGGTGTACATTGCTTAGAGGGACAATTTCTCTCACGAGCTTTGGAAGCGGAACATACGTGGCATTAACTGATATCCAAGCAAGAAAGAAAGAATTCATAAATGAACTACAATAAAACTAGAATTTAAGAACAGATGTCCTCAAGGATATTGTAGGATATTGTGAGCTGCTAAATGCCATTTTCCCAGCCTTCCGTACAGCCTCGCGCCACAGGCTGATTGCAACGCAGCCTATTCGTCAGTTCCCGCAACGGTGTTCTCAAGCCCTGTGCCTCTGCAACCCTCACCTACAACCCAAACCCTCCCCCACCACATAAAGTCCCCTCGAGCTCCCACATCAGCTATCCCCCAAGCTGATGTTCTTCGAATTGGAGCACCCAACATGTTTTTCAAGAGCTGGCTAAGCAGAGCTGCACTGGCAGGAGCTACTTTGGCCGCGGCTGACGATTCCGCTATTCTGTCCCAAGAACATGCGCGGGAAACGAACCAGAGCCTGTTGTGGGGTACCTATAGGCCGAATGTGTATTTTGGGGTTAAACCCAGGATTCCCAATAGTTTGATGGGCGGATTGATGTGGTCCAAGGTGGATAATTATCAGGATGTGCAGTTAAGTAGGTGGCCTCGTCTTCTGCTGGGGGGGAGGGGTCTGGAGCCTATGCTAATTGTGGGCGTGTGTTGCAGATTTCAGACATACGTGTGAGCAAGGGGATGGCATGAAGGGGTATGGATGGGATGAATATGATGCTCGGACCGGTGGCACGCAGACGATTTACGACGAGCAGAATGGGATTGATATCACCACGATGTTTGTCAAGATACCCGGGGGAAACCATGGTGGTAGCTGGGCTACGAGAGTTAGGGGCCAAGTGAGGAAAGATTCCCCGCCGGATTTGAAGACGACGGTTGTCTTCTATGCGTCCCTGGAAGGATTGGGTAGCCTGGAAGTCGAGAATGAGAAAGATCCATTGGGATATGAGGGAGAGGTCACTTTGGCTGGAAACTCTGCTGGATTGGGAGAATACAAGCTGGTCATTACTGAGGGTCGAGGATACCATCCTAAGCATCCCCATAAGTCTTACCTCGACAAGCCCCTGGACCGAACGATTGTCAATTCTCAAACTTTACCCAAAGACATTCTTTGGCAAACGAAGCCAATTCTATTCAAGAGCTTGAAGGAGCAAATCGACGAATATCTGGCGGAATATGGCGAGCAAAACCCACCTCCTCCACCTCAGGCCTATACAATCAAGAACGATGCTGGCACTGGAAATTTGCACCTGATCCAAAAGGTATTTGAAGGAGATTTCGAGTTTGATGTTATTTTCAACAGTGCTTCTTCGCCCAAAGAATATTTCAGTCAAGATATTACTCAATTGATCAACCAGAACTCCAAGAACTTTTGGGCGAGATTCGTCTCGACTTTCGACCCAAAGCCGCCATTCGATGTGGAGAATCTGCAAAAGTTTTCTGCCAACATGTTCTCTAACCTGCTGGGTGGGATGGGATACTTTTATGGAGACTCGGTTGTTGATCGATCATATGCTCCAGAGTACGACGAAGAGAATGAAGGGTTTTGGGAGGAGACCGCTGAGGCTCGAGGAAGAAATGAACAGAAGCTTGAAGGCCCGGCGGAGTTAACTACTCTCGTTCCTTCAAGACCTTTCTTCCCAAGAGGGTTTCTTTGGGATGAAGGTTTCCATCTTATGCCAATTGTTGACTGGGATCTGGATCTGACCCTTGAGATTGTGAAGAGCTGGTTCAATCTTATGGACGAAGATGGATGGATTGGCCGTGAGCAAATTCTCGGTGCCGAAGCACGAAGCAAAGTACCAGCAGAATTCCAAACACAGTACCCGCATTACGCCAATCCCCCAACCCTGTTTTTCATTCTGGACGAGTTTGTGAGCCAACTTGGAGCCTTGAATGGTACCACTCCTCCTGCTAGGGAGAAGCTCACGCCTCGATTGAATTCGAAACATCTCCAGAACCAAGATCTCGCGCTCGAGTATCTAAGAGACTTGTACCCAAAGCTCAAGAAGCATTATTACTGGTTCCGCAAGACCCAATCCGGAGACGTGCAATCCTATGACCGCGACGCTTTCAGCTCAAAGGAAGCCTACAGATGGCGGGGCCGTACCCCTCAACACATACTGACCAGTGGTCTCGACGACTATCCACGTCCACAGCCTCCACATCCAGGAGAGTTACACGTTGACCTGATCTCATGGATGGGCATGATGACGAAGTCTCTAAAGAACATCGCTTCTCTTCTCCAAAACCACGAGGATGTCGCCGAACTGACAACCATCGAGACGGCCATTCTCCACAACATCGACGACCTGCACTGGAGCGACAAAGAAAAGACCTACTGCGACGCAACGATTGATGATTTTGAAGAAAACGTTCTCGTCTGCCATAAAGGCTACATCTCCCTCTTCCCTTTCCTAACCGGCCTCCTGGATCCCAAAAGCAAGAAACTAAACCACGTGTTGAAATTACTAGGTGATCCAGAGGAGCTGTGGAGTGAATATGGTATTCGCAGTTTAAGTAAGAAGGATGAGTTCTATGGCACGGGTGAGAATTACTGGAGAGGCCCGGTCTGGATGCCGATTAATTATCTTGCGCTTACACAACTCCTCGTATGTCTCCCCCTACCTTTCCCATATTCCTCTCCCACTAACACAGCCCCTAACAGAAATACGCACAAACCCCTGGGCCATCCCAAGAGCTCGCCACCACCCTATACACGGCGCTCCGCCTCAACCTCGTCAAAACCGTCTTCGACGGCTGGACCGAGACAGGCTTTGCATGGGAACAGTACAACCCCGAGACGGGCAAGGGGCAGCGGACGCAGCATTTCACCGGCTGGACTAGTCTCGTGGTTAAGATTATGGGCATGCC
>QGMG01000780.1:0-18369 GCA_007825325.1 Lachnellula cervina | reverse complement strand
ATATATATATTCTTTATAAATATACTCTTTCTATCTTATAGAATTAAGCTAATTAGTTAGTTAAATAGTTTATAGAATACTTCACTTCTAGTAGTAACTTATAAAAGTTCTCTTATTAAGCCTTTCGTCTTAAAATCATTTAAGGCCTCTTTTACTAATCTGAAGGCTAATCTTAATACCTTTATCTTAAAGCTAATAATAATATTATAAAAGGGCGAAAAGCGCTTCTAGTACACCTCTACTATATAGCTACTAGCAAAAGAAGTAAATGTTATATATATTAATTATAAAGGCATTATAAGCTAGAAAGATTAAGAATTAAAGCTTTAGAGATGCTATATATAAGAAGTTAATATATATAGTATAATATGCCTTTATATAAAAGCAAAGATAATAAGCTATTAGACTATTAGATAGAGTTTTATAATATAGAGATTATAAAGAATAATAAGCATTACAGTAAGCTAGTAGTTAATAAACTTAATAATATAACGAATTTAAAGAATAGCACTAGTGAGAGAGATATAAATATAAAAGAAGAGACTAAATAAGAGTTAAAGGCTAAGATTTAGTACTAAAACCTTTTCTTATATAGCTATAGTTTCTTATAAGTGCTTAGAATCTTAATTTAAATACTTGTAATTATTAATATAATAATAAAAAATTATACACTTTTATACGCTATTGCTTTAAAAGTACTTACATTTATACTAAATTTTGTAGTGTACAAATATACTTCCTAAGAACTCGCATTAGCGCTAAATTTAATAAAATCTAGCTTTTTATATATTATATGCAAAAAAAGCAGATCGACAGCAATTAATAGTGCCTAAAGCACTAAGCAATACTTGAATAGGTATAGACCCTATGTGGCCGCACTTAATGTGGGCCTAAAATCACTTTACGCGCCCCCCTGCCTGGGACAACAGCAGACGAAGGGATAGCACCTATCCGAACTAGGTATTAAGAGGATGTTTTGCCTAATAATATATATTTTGAATATACATGTACCTGCATATATATATCTAGGTGTCTAGCTCAAACTCCAGCTTCGAAAGTAAAATATTTACACCTATCTATTCTTCGAACTAGCTACCGCTTTTTATCTATTATTTGTTACGACCTTTAAATTTTTTACCATGGCCTCCCACCCAGTTCCAAATCTTATGAAAGGTGTCGTAATCGAAAAAACCGGCGGCATAGAGGTGCTTCAATACAAATCAGATATTCCTGTCCATGTCCCCAAAGATGGAGAAGTACTCATAAAGAACGATTTCATCGGAGTCAACTACATCGACGTGTCAGTATCTTCCAAGTTGATTTAACTTACGTCCTCTCTAAAGAATCAACTAAAACATTCCCACTCAGCAACTTCCGCATCGGACTATACCCAGTACCCCTACCCCACATCCTAGGCTGCGAGGCCGACAACCTCCACGGTCTCAAACCCGGTACCCGCGTCGTCTGGCTCGGCAACAGCGCATACGCCGAATACAGCATCTGCAATGCCTCCAAAGTGCACATCATCCCCCCCAACCTCAACCCCGGACTCGCGGCAGCGAACCTCGCTCAGGGCCTCACAGCCCCAACGTTCATCAAGAAGGCCTACCACGCCCAGAAAGACGATTGGATCCTGATCCAGGGCGCGTCGGGCGGTGTTGGCATCTGGCTCTGTCGGCTGTTGAAAGATGTCGGCGCGAGGGTCATCGGGACTGCTGGCTCGCCTGAAAAAGGCCAGTTGGCGCGTGATAACGGCGCGGAGTTCGTGATTGACTATACGAAGGAAGATGTCCCGACTCGCGTCATGGAACTCACGGGCGGTAAAAGCGTAGCAGCTGTTTTCGACAGCGTCGGCGCGGCGACTTTTGATGTGGGATGCGGGCGCTGGCTAGAGATGGGTCGATGGTGGTTATTGGGAACGCGTCTGGGAACGTCGCGCCGTTTGATATCGCGCGGTTGGCGGAGAAGAATCTGAGGGTCATGAAACCGTCTGTGTATGGGTATCTGGGGACGGGGGAGGAGTTTGATGGGTATGCGAGGGAGCTGTTTGCGTTTATTGAGCGGAGTGGGGTTGGTACTGGTGGGTTGGGGTGGAAGGTGTATCCTTTGGTGGAGGTTGCGAATGCTCATGTGGATCTTGAAGAGAGGAGGACGGCGGGGAAGATATTGCTACGGGTATAAGTAGCCATCCCGGCGCTGTTCTTAGTAACGTAGGCGGCGGTGGGCCCCCTCAATTGACCAGCAAAGAAGGGCAATGAAAAACTGTAGAGAAAAATTAACATATTATTAGATCTCCCTTCTAGCAAGCGTTCGCAGCCAACTTCGTTAGGCAAATTGCAAGTAGTTAGTACGAAAGTGTATATTCATTGTAAATTACCCCTCTCTAACTATACTTACCTAGCTCGCAACTGTTTTATCCGGGTTATGAAAACTAGTCACAGATATTAACATGATATCTGTAAATAAATAGTCCTACCAAGAAGCCATTACAAAAGATTTAGGGATACATTATTGCAAAAGCCTTAGTATAAGTTTAGGTTTCTAAAAAAGGTGCTCGCTTCACTATGGCTATGAATCTTCGGAAAAGGGGGAGTTTATCACGTGAGTATTAGACTTGAACAACTGTTTAGGATAACGTGCGTAGCAAGATAAACAATCAAAATCAATACTCTATAGCTCTCTATTACATATTCCCCGAACGCGCAATGAGTGTCAAATGTTCACCTATAACGAGCGCTGCGTAACTTTAAAGTGGACGCAGGTTACACTTTCTTCTTTAATACCTTCTTGGCCGCAGGATGTCCAGTTTCATGTTCGGCCTTCGGAGCTACCTTCTTCTTCAGTGGCTTCTTGGCCGGAGGATGTTCACCTTCATCATCTGCCTTGGGGGCAATCTTCTTCTTTACAATTGGCGTCTTGGAAGCTTCGCCATGTTGTTCACCCTGAGCAGGCGCAGCTTTCTTCTTCACGATAGGCTTCTTTGGCGCTTCACCATCCTTGTGTACTACAGGTTTCTTAGCCGGGGCCTTCGGAGTCGAAGGCTCTGCTCCCGGTGCCTTTTTGACGATTGGCTTCTTGAGTGGCGCTTTGGCAAGTCCGGGGCCTGTTTTAAGTGGTGTTGCTTTGCCCTCTTCGCCAGATTTCGCTGGTGCTTTTTTCTTGACGATGGGTTTGCTAGGGACTTTGTGTTCCTCCTCTCCTTCCGGGGATTTCTTGGTGGGCTTCTTCCCTGCTGCAGCTTCACCTTCCTTCTTTTTCAATGGTGTTTTGGGTTTGACGGCGCCTGTTGGATGCTCTTTGCCCTTGAGTGGAGCCTTTGCCTTTGAACCATGCTCGTTCTCTTTGCCCTTCTTGATTCCAGGCTTGCCATCTTTTGCGCCAACTGCCTTTCCTTTCTCGCTGTCCAGGAATTAGCTTTATAGGCAGAAAAAGTAGAGCTTACTTACCCAGCTTTCTTGTGCTCCTCCTCGACCTCACTCTCAGGCTCACCTTCTTCCTCCTATAACGCATTAGTCATTTGTCAAGTGTGTGGTAGATAGTAGCAGATGTACCTCCTCGGCATCGGTCCCGACCTCCTCATATTCAGCTTCGGAATGCTCTTCGCCATCCTCATGCTCCCATTCCTCAGAGCCTTCAGCATGGTCAACTTCTTCACCTTCCTCCTATTGTAAAATGTTAGCTGATGCTCTAATCTAAAGCCATCCTCGGCATAGCCACCGTCCCATTTTCCGTTCTTGAAAAAAGCTGATACAGACATATTTTGGGATTTGTTTGATGTTGACAATAAAGTGATATTGAAGAGAACAGGAACACTTACTTCTTCCTCCCCATCTTCTTCTTCTTGTCCTGAAGCCTCTACTTCCTCTTCTTCATTTTCACTGCCCTCGACTCCCTCTTCCTATTTTGAGAAATCGATTAGTTACTTGGCTGAAATTGGGCACTTACGGAGGCAGTGCATTAATTTTGCTACATCGTCTCACACCAGGTGTTTCACACCAGATGGTACAACATTCAGGTCCGAAGAGCGCGTGGATTCATTCTTCATGCCCGTTGCCCCTGACTCAATGTTGCAAAAAGATAATCCGAACTGAAAGCTTTGTTGAAACATACCTCTTCTTCTTCGCTTCCTTCCTCCTATTTAACCGTTTGTTAGTTTGTTTAGGGAGAGGGCTAAATAATAGTGCTGCTTACCTCTTCCCCCTCTTCCCCCTCAGACGCTTCTTCTTCCTTTTGGGATGTTAGCAACTCCATTATTTTACCATGTCTGCGAAGCTCCAAAAGCAATCAAGCATAAAACGACATCCTGTTGTCAACTCAAGTACGTACTTCTTCCGAGCCCTCAGCTTCCTAATAAAGTGTAAGTATTTGTTCTTTTGCCATTAAGCGAGCTCTAGATTCAGAAAACATACCTCTTCCTCGCCGCTCTCTTCTACTTCCCCCTTAACAATAGTTAGCTTTATTAACACAGATTACTAGCGAAGGCTCCGACACACCTCTTCCTCTTCCTCTTCCTCCTTTTAGAACGTTAGCAAGTTTAGTAATATACAGCTATCATGACTCACTCCTCCCTCTTCTTCCTCGGCTTCTGAAGCCTCTTCATGCTCAGCGGGCTTAGGATGCTGAGCCTTCTTTGGGACTGCTTTGGGTGCCATGTTGTCTTGTGATTGCTGAACTGCTTTGAGTAAATTGAACGTGAAAATAAGGTTAAAATATCAAGTCGGGAATCGGGATGGGAAGTTATTGCTGGTAGAAGTAAAAATCTAGATGAACCATGAAAGTTTGATAACTTATATGTATTTGTGCCCGAAGACTCACTATGCAGGTTGTTTTATTACAGTCCAGTCCGTTAGATTCGCCCGCTCCGCGGCAATAACTTCAGGTGTGTCAGCAACCGCAGCTTGAGCTGAAAGATGAGCTAAAGTTTTAAGACCGGTAAAGTAAGCCTCAGCCTCACTCATACTATTCATACCGTACATTGCATGCCACCCTAGAATATACTCGAAGGCATAGGGGTCGACGAGGGCATTTCAGTTTCATGCATCTCAAATGCCACATTTGATTTCGAGCAATGCTGACTGCATATACAATCAAACAACTAAATAATACTAATCATGCCGACCAATAAGTTACGCCTCACAAGCTACCAGAGATAAACGTAATCAAAGTCAGCTTGTCTTATCTATCCCACATTCTTATATAAGCGCTACAATAGCCCTATGTGGCAATTAACAGCCCCAGCGGGTTTGAGGCAACGAACAAACACGGATGAAATTGATAGTCTCTAGTTCAAGTATTCTTTTCATCCAATTTCTTTACCCCGGACGTATCGTCAGCCTTAGATCCGTCTGATATCCGCCGCTAGCTATTGCTAAAGGACTACTGCAGCCTTCAGCTTTGGGACTCTTTCCCGAAAGAAAATCCTGTTATTTTGCCTAGGCATTTAAATTTAGACAGGAAAAGACTGCTGTGCGTATACGACGTAATTTGCTGCCTTAGTGTTGTGGCGCAAATTGGGTAGTCAGGTATAGGTTATAGACTCCCTTTAAAGACCCCCTTTCTCTCGAGCTCCTTATTTTCAAACATCCACCTATTAAGTACCTAACAAATAAATCACTGTCACTCACTGGAATCTTAGCAGCACAAGAATGTATCCTCAACCTGCCCAGACGATGCAGCCCATGGTGATGGGGCCACCTCAACCCTACAATGCCCAATATTCAGCCGTTCCACAAAAGACCGAGCAACACCAGCAACTCGAAACAGAGAGGGCTGTACTCCACACGCAGCTCAACAGCTTAAAGACGAAAGTCAAAACCCTCCGAATGGCCTCTCGAGCAATCTCCACCGCCCTAAACATGGTCATGTTCGCCTTCATGGCCTTCGTGATTGCAACATTCTACGCAACGCGCCACGACACAGCGCTCGGCCGTTCCATCTGGCCCAAAGTCGACGCCAAAGTCTGGCCCACCATCATGCTGCTCGCATCGTCACTCATCACCTTCCTGATGTCGCTGTTCGTCTTGTGCTTCTACTGCCTGTGCTTCAAGCGCGCGAGCGAGAGCTGGAAACTCGTCGTCGTTACTTACGTTGTCCATATTGGGGTTTGGCTTGTGGTGACAACACTTTATAGACAGCAGAAGGCTTTGAATGATATCTGGGGATGGTCGTGTACCGAGATCGCGGCAAAGTTGCAGAATGAAGGTCACTCGAAAGTCAACTTCCAGCACTTGTGTAAAATTCAGGTAGGTCCGCCGGCCTCAAGCTTTTGACCTTGCTAATGATTACTAGACTGCTTCGTGGGTTTTGTCCATCATCGAAACGAGTTTGAAGATAGTGTTTGGATTGGGATACTTTTTCTTCTACCGCAAGGTTAGGGAAGTGAGTGCGAAGAGGAGTTTGGCGACGTCTATGGGGGAAGGAGCAGAGGGGCTTTTGAATGCGGTTTTCTAGTCAGGAGGATATCAGGACTTTAGCGGGCGACAATAACTTGTGTTCGCAATAATATAATGGCTATACGGATTAAGGAGTTAGAAGTGTTAGTCTTGAGCGATAAAGAAACCGATAATAGTACAAAGTCATGATGCCACACGTGAATAGTGTGATTCTTTCTCTTTTCAACTATGACTCTAGTCCATACCACATGGAATATAGCGTCTAGAGCTATCTTTGAGTGTCTTCGGTATACAAAGTATTAAACTAAAGAGTTTACAACGGAATTAGAGATTAAAGTAGGAATTTGTTAACTAATACTATCTTATTACACAATAAGCTAGGCAACGACGAGGACTTTTTCCAAGCCCCTCGCAGACACCTTCACACTTGTGACGAGTTCTCTACCTAGGGTAAAAGCGAACACTATGCTAGCACGTTGAAGTTTGTACAGACCAATTTTTAGATCATCTAAATAAGGCTGAGTGCGGCGGATTTGCCCCTCATACCCCATCAACACTTGACGGAGCGCCCGTTATCCAATCGCCCATCTCACTAGAGCAGGACCCTCACTACTAGACATCCTTCTCCAGCCGCCACAAACCATCTTGTGAGTCGACTCGAGTTATCACACGACAAGAACCTCAAATACAAAAGCTGTGGCATTGAAAACCACTATAAGTATATTTAAGCTCACAGTAGCGTATCCGAGGTACATAAGCGTCGGGGTTTAGCGTCGGGTACATGGATCTTGGCAGCTTAAGCTTATACCGCAAGCCAACCACCTGAACTCTAATCTGACAATGATTTCCACATCAGGTCAGAGCTCCCCATTGCACAAGCCGCAATACTCCGTAGCATCGAAGTACTCGGCCGCAAACGTGATGCGTCAGCATGACGACGGCTGGAGAGCGTACTGTCGGCCGCCACCAGTCCGACTTTGATACTGTGACATACAAGGCGTGCAATAGGATACTGTGAGAACGTCGGTGATACCGTCCATAGGCTATCACTAAATATACTCATCGGTGGCAGGTGATGAATAACGTATAGATAGTACAGTCAGATTTGTTGAAAGAGGAGGGGTTGCTGAAGGTTTCTCAGCTCCTTACTACGTGGAATTCTAGACCTTTCTTGCCCCCGAGGAACTTAAATATAGTATTAAGATGGAGAGGTGACCGGGACTCATATTTATCTCATCTTCCGCTCCGAAAACCCATTTCAATAAAAACATACAACCGGTTCCTGCTCATACTTTAACACTCTCAAAATCTCAAAGCAAAGACAAAATGGAAGACGGAACTAGATCTGCACCAGCCACTGGCTTTCAAAAGTTCTTACTTGATCCCAAATCATCCGTCAAGACTTATCTCTCTGAGATTCAAGAGAAAGAAAAGCACAACTGGCAGCAAAATGGCGGCAACCCAAATCAGCAAGGCAACTGGCAACAGCAGCAACAACAACAACAACAATATGGAAACAATGGACAGCAGGGTTATCAAGGCCAAGGCGTCAACTTGAACCTTCCTGGCAGCGGATACCCCGATAGACCAACCTCCGCTGCGGCAAACCACCCATTCCAGCCCCAACAGCCTCCACCGCACACACCAGCGCCCCAACAATTTGGCGGCCCTCCCCCAGCAGGCACTTTCCCCCTCTCTCCACCGACCTCTCACGCCAGCTTCGCACCCCCACCACACGCCCCCACTCCCGTCCACCCCGAACAACAACTCTCGGCACAGTTCGCGCAACACACACAGCAGCTCCCACAGCACCCCCAGCAAACACCAGCTCCGCAACACGACCAGCCATACGGCGCGCCTCCATCAGCGTACTACCCCACCGAGCCGAACCACGCGCAAAACCAATCCGTCAGCAGCGTGACAATGACCTCGACCTCAACGGAGGTCACGACGGCTAGCAGATCCGGCCTCGCGCCCCCGGGACACGAGCACCACGATGCCATCGTCGCGGCCCCGAAGCAGTACCACCGCATGATCGTCGAGTTCGAGACCATCAAAGCCGTCTACTTCGCCGCCAAGATCCGTAAGTCTTATCCTTTCTTTTCCCTCACTCGCGGGAGGAGGGGAGGAACCATCAGATCAGATTCTAATATTTGCAGAACCCACGCACGGCGACCTAGTCCCCGTCGCCAACAAGCTCAAGACGCTCGCCCACGAGATCTGGAACCTCCGGTACACCAAATCCGCCGAGTTCACGTTCCCCGACGCAGCCCACGAGCAGATCATCACGACCTGGAAAGCGCAGTTCGATCTCTGGACACACGTCCTGGAAGACTTGTATGATCCGGTGTATGCCAAGAGCGTGGAGACTGCCGATGCGCAGGAAGATTGGGCTAAGCTTGCGGGCTTGACGAGTGCTGTGGCTGCGCCTGTGAAAGCGGTAGCGAAGAAGGTCACTACTAAGGCCAAGGCCGTTGCTGATGTAGTGGAGGACGAAGAGATAGCGGCTGCTGCGCCTGTGAAGAAGAAGGTCGTTAGAAAGGTCGCTGCGGCTGTTGGAGGAGAGACCGAGACTGCGAAGAAGACTGTGGTTAAGAAGAAGGTTGTCAAGAAGGTTGTCGCGGAAGAGTAGAGATGAAAGGTTGGCTTGCAATAGAAGGAGTTCGGTGTTTGAGATTTTGGTGTACTGCTGTTATATAAGTTAGGCTGGAATTAAGTTAATTTCATGACTTGCAGTACGCGCAGCTCGATGTATCAGCTAGTTGGGACATTATCCCTTCTCAAAAGCATGTCGGCAATTCGCTTTTCACAGGTACTCGCAGCTAGATGTATGCCTGTAATACACTATGGACCCGTAACTGTTTGAAGAAGGGGGCGGACATATATTATAGTAGACCCGGAAGGAAAAAATGAAACTATATTATCCCCACTTAGGAAGTGCTCTGTTTAAAGAGTATAATGTTGACAGAACCGCCAGAGCCTTTGATACTAGGTAATAACGTTTCACATAGGGAAACCCATTTGTGAATCATCCGATTAGAAGTGCTTCAAAATTAGCTATAACATATTGTAATACCAGAAACGCCTGTCCACTTGCTTGCCAATGTTGAGCAAAATATGTCACAACATTAAAAGATATCATCAAGCATTCTTCCATGCAGCAACCAGCTGAACTGAGAAGACCGGCTTGACCCCACTAATTGCAGCCAAATACGCCTCCAACTCGTCGTCTTGATCGATCGGCAACGTCATCTCCTGACCATTCGGTTGTTTTATAACCCCTTCAATTCGTAGGGCTAAGGTACCAGGCGTCCTTACAGTAGCCAACTGCCTCAACTCATCTACAGACACGGAGCTGAGCGTGCTGACCCAGAGGCGAGAATTGGATTGGATCTCAGACGCGGGATGCAAGCGAAAGTAGACGGCGATGGAGGATTGTGATGGGGCAAATGTAGCCTGTGCCGCTTGGGCGACGTATTGCTGATCGGCATATTGTTGGCCTGGATACTGGTTCTGCATGCCACGGTTTAGTAGAGAAGGATCGTTTGCGGCGGCTAAGAGGAGGGAAGGGTCAATTTGCATGTCGTTGTGGTCTACCATGACTTGGTTATGTGATTGAGGTTGCGGTTGTCGCGCCTGGGCTTGAGCATGGTTCAATCCAGTCTGTGCGCGGCTAGGAGCTCGAGTTTGTGCTTGAACTGGAGTCTGAGCTTGTGCTTGAGATGCTACCTGGGCGAGAGCATCGTGGGAACTGGTTTGAAACCCGCTTGTCTCTGGGGCGTCGTCGAATTGCAATGCGTCTGGTGCAGTGTAGTTCGAATCGAACTTCTTCTTTCGGGTCGGATCACGCTTGGTTTGGTCATCTCGGAGACGCTTCATGACATCTCTGCAGAGAACCTCCATGGCCTTGACTTTCTCGTTGTGTTGAGGATCCGCGTCTCCAGGAGCGAGTATGTTTTGTAATAGCTCGGAGCCATTGATCCATTGTTGCTTCAGCTCTTTCCAATGCTCCTCTCCTGCCTCAAGCTTGCTCGTGAAGTGGTCGCCCTTCAACACTTGATAGAAAGCATTTCGTAGTTGTCGAGACTCCTCAGGGTTGATACCAAGAGCGTTTTTAGCTTCTGCAATTGTCATGCGGCGCTCCAGAGTTCGCATTCTCTTTGTGACATCACTGCAGACCACATCTAAAGCCAGCTTCTTCGCCTCCTGATTGTCCTCGTTGCCCCAGAAGACGGTTTGTAGATGTGAACTCTCCTGTACAAGTCTGTCCTTTGAAGCCTCCCATCTCTCGGGACCCGCCAGTGTCTTCTTTATGATACCGGCCTCCTCGCAGATTCGTTGAAATCGAGAGCGGATGTCCCGATATAGGCGATTGTCAAGACTCAGGAATGCTTTGCTTTCGTCAATCGTCGTCTCGGAGGGGAATCGAGGAGGTCCGGGAGGATCTGCTGGAAGGCCTGCCCAGCCACGGGTTCTACGACGACGCTTTCGAGTAGCCCATCGCTCAGCTGATTCAGCCTGAAGCTTTGCAAGTCGTTCTTGTCTCTTAGCCATGACCTCTGGGCTCAGAGGGGGCGAGGTGCCTCTTGTACGCTTTGGAGCTGCGGGCATGTCCATCTCCTCCATCTCCTCATCTTCTCCCTCTGCATCCGCCATCTGTGCTTCGCCATAGAGAGCGGCCTGGAGCTGACTAACAACATCCTGGTCCGAATCACGCTTCTTGCTCTTCATACCATTTGGCACCCTCAACAACCATCGATTCTTGGCCCGTACCCGCATCAGCTCCCGCTCTTTGATGTCGAATCCCTCCTCGTTGAGAGTGCGTAGCATCTCTCGCTGGGAGGTATTGCAATCCCATAGTTCCTTGACGCGCTGGACGAGGGCGGCATTTTTGTGGGCGGGATTCTGCTTTGAAGGGAAATCCCAGCGCTTGAATTGGGTTTGGAAGGCACGTTTGCTAGGGGTAGAGAGTGGTGTCAGTACGGACGACGTTAGGTATGGTATGGCATGGTATGGTGTATGGTATAGTGTAGATGCAATGCAATCAGTACGGTGAAGTACGTCTGGCGTTTGACATACCTTGGGGCGAACTTGTGCTCGTCCTTCATATATTCCATGATGTCCTCCAACGACTTTTTCTCCTCGATATACATGCGATAGCATATCTCTTCCTTATTCTCCCAGTCGTAGACCATTGTGGGATGGATGGCGCAAATGCGACTTTCTCGCTCTTCTGTCTACGAGGAGGTGAGAAGAATGTCCTACTCGATATGGGACATTGTGGTGCGTTGAGGTTGCCAGAGTTGCGTTGACGATGTTTTCCGGCTGCCGTTGAATTCGTGATTACCTAAGGCCTGTGGGTGGAGGTGGCTCGGGTGGATAGGAAAAAGCGGCACCATTTAATATTGTGCCAGCCGGCGTGGACCATTAAAAGTCAACCCCAACTCAACCATGCCACGGTGAGTGCCGCTTCTGTCTATCCAGCCTAGCCTAGCCCAGCGTGAGGCTAAGAGGCACGTGCTTTTATTTCACGTGATATACACCAAATAATTCAATCATTCTGGGCAGGAAGGATATGATTTAGAATAATCTGTGACAGCTGCGTCTCTTTCTAGAAGCTATGTCTTTCAGATGTAGGTATGCCTGTAATGGTGGCATTTGTGGTTACCCAGGTTATCCAGGTGAGCCAGTGCCCATACCGGTATACCGGTATCTCTTGAAAAGGCCCCGCCCCTGACCCTGAAAGCTTGAAATCGATTAGTCTCTTGGCATAATCCCAGTTGATCCACTTCAAGCAACAGCACAGCATGCATGGCTTCCTCACATTCTTCACCAAGCTCGTCGCAATCCAGTACTCATACCACGGAACCTCCTCCTCTTCCTCATCCTACTCAGCCGAATCGAAGTGAGAGTGTCCCACTTCCTGTAGACCATCAGCCAGACTTTGGCTTCAGCCGCTTCCTGCACCGCAAAAGATCAACCCATATCTCTCTCCAGGACTGGGAGCACCATGCTACCCCGCCATACCACGACTACATCCACCAGCTCGTGGCAGCAGGATGGACAAATCTACGAGATTTAGACAATTACATGACTACAACAGCTACTCGAAAAGGGCTAGTAGTGTCTATCCTAGATATATTTAATTCCAAGCGGAAAGAATGGCCGGATATCTACAACGAGCTAGATCTGAAGAACTTCATAAACCATACTGGTCGAAATGGTGCTAAAGTACGGTTTTATATGGCGGAGTACCAGGGTATTCCTTCTCCGGCTTTGATTGAAACTCTGGGGAGCTCTTTGAACCTTGATCCGCGATTCTTTCAATGGATTATTCATAGCAGAGGGCACATCTTTACGCCTTCGCAGAGGCATAATGCCCCATATCAAGCTCTTGGGTTTGGGATCCTGAGGGATACTACGCCGTCCATGACGGATGCGGAGAAGTTCAAGGTCATGGCATATATCCAGGTGCGTGGCTTGAGAATGACCCATGCTTTTGAAGATATTCAACCGCCATCCAGTATTAATTTATTACCCTAATAGCCCGACGAAACAGGTACAGGATGGACAGGAATCGTCTTCTTCAGCTCATGCACCAAACACAACATATCAACACGAGTCCTTCAACCTCCTCCATCCTTCCAATCCCCGCGCCCTGCGTCTAAAACCCTCAAACCAAAATCGATCCGCGAACTATACCTAGAATCCTTCGAATACCTCGATCTCGCACAAGCAGCCACCTCTCCTTTCTACGCCACATCCAGTCTCTTCCGCATCAACTGTTTCTGCTGGAACCAAATAATAACTGCTATCCGCGAGCAAGACCGGCTCATCAATGGCATATCAGACACGTCAGTTGGACATGTAGAGGAGATCAAGAGATCCTTGGCTGTTGTGCAGAGAGGTGGGAGTTTTGTTTGGGCTGGGAAAGACGAGAAGGCTACGAAGGAGAGCAAGGAGCTGCAAGAGGATTTTAAACATCTGGTTGAGGAAACCGATCTACTTTGGCAGACAAGGAGTAAGCTTGCTGAGATGCGGCAGAGCAGGTCAGAGGCTCGCTGGGCTGCTTTGACGAATGCGTTTACGTATTTGTAGGTTCCTCATTAATTTTATTCCTTCGCACATAAGCTGACAAGCCCAGATTTGCGCCTATCACCATAATATCAGGGATATACGGTATGAATGTATCTGAGATATCCGGCTCAGACACAAATCCGAATATCTGGCAATTCTTCGTTGCTGTAGTGGTGATGAACTTTTTGATGGTAGCGGCTTTGTCTATCTATAACTTCATACAGATTCAGATGAAGCATGGGAGGGTTGCTGGAGTGAAGGAGGTTCTGGGTTTCGCAGTTGGAAGGACGACTTTTAATCGCCCAAAAGCCGAGAAATAATTTAACGCTACCTTATTTCTCCAGAGTCTAATGTCGCACAAGAAAATCAGTTAATATTATGATATCACGTCAATTGTGAGTCGGATTCATGGAACAAAGCCTGGAGGTAATAATAGCCTAGACTCTTGCAATGAGACTATTTACTGGGCAAGCACCTTCTCATAAATCTCCATAGTATGCTCCCAAACCCTCCTCTGCGTTCCGTCTTCGATATACTTTGACAAGATTGATGAAGCCCCAGCATTCTCGGCATTTTCCGAAAGTCTAAAGAAGTTCTTCCCAGAGCTAGCACTGTGTCTCTCGTTCGTCAACTCATACAACCCAACCTGTCCAGCTTCTTCCGCCGTCCAACCGAAAAAGTAAACCACCGGGATCAAACCCCATTTCAAAAGCCAGCTAAGAGGCGCAAGATATCCAGTCATGGTCTCCGCTAACTTGTGATGCACTGCCGTGCTCACCATACCTGGATTGGTATGTATGAAGCTAACGCTCGGATTCTCCAACGACAATTCTCTCATCACCAAGCTCATCATCGTAACGCCTTGTCTCATCGCCGAGAAGAAGCCGTCGTTCTTTGGGTCCGAAAGCCCAATATCAGTCGTGTTGACCGCGCCTTCTTCCCCAGCAGCAAGAATAGAGATGATCCTCGCATCTGCTGATTTGTTGAGCAGCGGCATCAGCTTATACATAAACAGTGTTCGCGAGTACTGCATAATGGCATAATTAGCAGTGATGCCTTCCGGCGTCACCTCGTGTCCCGCGAGGGAAAGACCGCCTTGCGATAGCCACAGCAGGTCCAGCACCGCTTCCTGGCCCCTGATAATCGCACACACGCGCTCGACTTCTCTGAGCAGCGACACCTGGGCTTCGATGAAAACGAGCTGCGCGGACGGGTTGAGATCTTGCAGCTTCGCGAGCGTAGGCGCAAACTTGGCTGACGAGCGCCCGATGATGTAGATTTTTGATGAGGTGGTGCTCTGGAGAAGCGCTTCGATTGCTGCGAGGCCGATGCCTGATGTTGCGCCTGCGAAAACGGCGGTGGGTGATTGTGAGGCGATGGAGTTGTTGGCCGTTCGAATTGCTTGTATCGAAACCATTTTGTAGATGGATTGATGATTGTTGTATGATGATGATGATAATGATGGTGAGGTCACCACTATTTAATAATTAGTATACTGGCTCTACGTCTAAGGGAAAGACAGGGTGGTTGTGTTGATTCACAGGAATCTTGGGAAATAGTTACGTGAATGGAAGCTGGTAATTTATATGTCCCGTAAGTATGGTAAATCGAGGCTGCTCACGTGATACTGAATTATACTGTACCTAAACTGCCTCTAAGCAACTGAATTCAAAAGCAGCGGACTCGAACATACAGTTTTACACCCTATCATTTCTACATTGCCGTCCTGTTTCAAGAGATTGGTAGGTACTGGGTAGGCATCAAAAGAGACCCTTTGGTCCCATGATCCCATGAAGTCGTCAGTCTTACGCCACGCCACCCCCTGAGTAATTTAGGCACCACTCGCTAAGGACCCTTTTTCTTTCCTAGACCAGCCCAGCAACCAAGGACGTGGACGTGGTTGAGTTCGCCACGCCGAACTAAACGGTAGAGTTTACCAACACTGTCAAGTGCAAAGACACTATCCATCTTCTGAACGATCCGACTTGGTGGTATTAGTACGGGACGACCCAATAGAATTTGGTGGAGGCCTGCGTTGCCGCCAAGAGGGGAAGGGTTATGTTATCCGAGGCTTCCAGTCAAATCATCACGTGCAAATTTTAGACAACGACGCAACAACAACCTTCTGTCCTTCCCCTCCCCGTATATCTGTAACGCACAGGTTTGCCTCTTCCTTTGTCTGCTATATAATACTCAAATCTCATCCTTTACCTCTACCTTACATCGAGATGTCTTTGAAAACAGCGTTCCTTGAGCCTCGGATGGCCCAGAAGCCACCTTTTTCGGTCGAGGTGGCTGGTTATTCGCCGGTGCCTGGTGAAACTATCCCACGCCGAAATATACGTTCTCCAGACAAACTTGTGTCGGAACCCGAAGAAGGTGTCTCTACTATATACGATGTGTTGAAGTGCAGCGCTGAAAGATTTGGAACTCTCAAGGCTGTGGCTTCACGAAAGCTGATCAAGAAGCACCATGAAGTGAAGAAAGTCAAGAAAGTCATCGATGGGAAAGTGCAGGAAGTCGATAAGCAGTGGGCTTATTTCGAGATGAGTGGGTATAGCTATATGAGCTTCAAGGAGTATGAGGCTTTGACGTTGCAGCTTGGGGCTGGGTTGCGAAAGCTGGGGCTTAAGCCGCAGGATCGAGTGCATTTATATGCGGCAACTAGGTAAGTCACACAATTATGATATGATATCCAGCTTGTCTGATTCGACGGCCAACAGTGCGCACTGGCTGTCTATTGCCCATGGTGCCATGTCACAGTCGATGGCCATCGTGACAGCATACGATACCCTTGGTGAAGAAGGTCTTCGAACATCGCTCGTGGCAACTAGAGCCAAGGCCATATTCTTGGAGCCACACCTTCTCAAGACCTTCATTAACACCTTGAAAGACGCCAAAGCGATTGATTTCATCATCTATAATACAGATGCGGAACATGAGATTGACCCCGCAGACCTGGAAACACTTAAAAAGTCCCACAGTCACCTGACTATTCTCAGCTGGGATGATTTGAGAGAATTGGGAGAAAGCAATTTGGTGGATCCTTTGCCCCCTAAAAAAGACGATCTGTGCTGCATCATGTATACTTCAGGCTCAGGTGGCCCTCCGAAGGGTGTTGAGTTGACTCACAGGAATGTCGTGGCTGCTGGTATTTACCCCCCAGCATCGAAACTTCCTCAAACCTAACAACCTCGCAGTCGCGGGAGCAACCAGCTCAGTCGGCGACTATCTAGGCCCCGGAGATTCTCTGCTGGCTTACCTACCACTGGCACACATCTTCGAATTCGTTTTCGAGAATTCCTGTCTGTACTGGGGCGGAACAATGGGCTACGGCTCGCCCCGCACTCTCTCAGAAGCCAATATGCGAAACTGCAAAGGCGACATTCAGGAATTTAAGCCTTCGCTTTTGGTGGGTATCCCGGCTGTATACGAGACGGTAAAAAAGGGAGTGATTGCCAATATCGAGAAAGGAGGGCCCTTTCTTAGGACATTATTCTGGAGCGCGTTTTATGCTAAGAAGTACGTTTCATTACTCTTTCAGCGCAATTACCGGCTGATACGTATAGATTTCTCATGCAAAATAACCTCCCCGGCTCGGGCGTCCTGGACGCCGTGGTGTTCAATAAAGTGAGAGCCGCCACAGGGGGGCGGCTACGTTTCTGCATGAATGGTGCTGCGGTAAGATGATTGTGGATCTCATTTGCTTTTTACTTTAGCACGTTCCAAGAACAAACGTGCAAATTTTGTGCCATCTCCAAACCATCTTCCCCACATTTGGCCGAAGAAGTAAACGCTAACTCCCGTGCTATCCAGCCTATCGCACGAGGCACACAGGAGTTCATCTCCTTGGCTATTGCACCCATGATTAATGGGTATGGTATGACAGAGACAGCAGCGTGAGTCAATGAATGTTTGAACAAGACATTCCCATTATCTCAATTTCCGAATCACTTAAATCTGACACGCATACAGAATGGGCGCTCTGTGCAATCCCGGCAACTGGACCCTTGACGCTCACGGCGACATAGAAACATGTATTGAAGTGAAGCTCGTCGATTTCCCCGACGCAGGCTACTATTCCACCAACACTCCTAAACCACAAGGCGAGATCTGGGTGCGAGGCGAGAGTGTTACAAAGGGGTATTACGAGAATCCCGAGCTAACGGCAGAAACCATTACCCCCGATGGCTGGTTTAAGACGGGGGATATAGGAGAGTGGGATGCGAATGGGCATCTGAAGGTTATTGATCGGAAGAAGAATTTGGTGAAGACGCTGAATGGAGAGTATATTGCTTTGGAAAAGGTCCGTCCTCGATACCCCAACCCCTGCCCATGGCACGATCTAATTATCTGAACATCAAAGCTCGAATCAATATACCGCTCCGCATCAGTCGTCGCAAACATCTGCATCTACGCTTCCATAACCGAAACGAATCCAATAGCCATCATTGTCCCAGCCGAACCCGCGCTCAAAGCCCTCGCATCCTCCATCGGGGTCGTTGGTCACGGCATCGGGGACCTGGTTCACGATCCGAAGATACAGGCCGAGGTCTTGAAGCAGATGCAGACTGTAGGCAAGAAAGCAGGTTTGGCCAGTATTGAGATTATTGCCGGGGTCGTGTTGGCGGATGAGGAGTGGACGCCGCATAATGGACTCGTTACTGCTACGAACAAGTTGAACCGGAAGCTGTTGGTTGAGACGTATAATAAGGGTATCGAGGAGGCGTATAAGAATGCTAAGAAATGATAGTGGCACGATGAGAGATGCAATGTGGTTGGGGCTAATCATTACAAAAACTCAATTTGATATGATATTTCAATGTTGGAAACGATAACAGAGGGACGGCCGTTAGGGTGGGCGAAACCTACATATAGGCAACATCAAGCGATTTCGCGA
>QGMG01000779.1:0-18408 GCA_007825325.1 Lachnellula cervina | reverse complement strand
TTATATCAACTGATCCATCCATGTAATGCAGGAGCAAAGCTGGAGATACACCTGATCATTAATATTGCAACCTCAAACAACCTCAATCAAGACTTAAAGTTACATGTAGGGTATAGATTTTCATCATGCATTCAATCAATCAATCAAACCTGTCCTGCGAAGATCAAAACTCTTCATTGCCTCCCTCTGTGCATTACTTTCTACATTACCCTCTCAGCACTTGATCAGGCCACATGCAGACCACCCCTTCCAAAACCTCCCCACGACAATCTACTGATTGCTTCCATATATGGTGAAATTGTCCTGTCGAGTCACCTGAGGACAATAGCGAAATTGTTCCTGGTCTTTCCGGACCTCAACTCCTCCTTTTTGAACCCAAGGCTTCGTTTGGTCGTCGGTGCCTGTAGCCTCCAAAGGTAATACACTAACTTATTCGAGAGTTTCTTCTTGACCAACAAGAATCCCAAAGCCTCCATAATAGCCTCCATCTTCTTCTCGTCCATGTACCTCGAGTTGGTAACGCATGGAGCTGGCAGAACCAAGAAAACACTCGGGAAGTACTCTTCGAGACCCTCAGGATACTTCTTGAGCTTCAAGAATTTGAGAATCCGTAGTAACATTTCTCCCTTCCCCACGGGGTCTGGGACATAGTTGAGGACCAGTGAAAGACTGATAATATTAAACTGTTCCTTCTCATCCAGCGGAAGAGGCCGTTCCATGAGATCCTGCTGCGTGATTCCTTCTGCTTGGCTGTTCAGATCGATTCTTTCAATTGCAAACAGACGACTTTTAGAGCAAGCATTCGTGATACTCAAAGCTCCAACTTCCAACATTCGAGTAGGTTGACCATTCGTAACTTGCTCCTTCAATGCCGGAAGCAATGGAGCTAGCCAGTCCATGAGAATCCTTGAACTGTCTCCTCCCCGGTCGTTGCTCTGACCAATGAGACTAGCTCGTTGATAATTCTCAAGACCTCCCTGTGCCTCAATTCTCTTCTTGATCGATTCGGCTGTGGCATTATCGCCATCCGCAAGAGCTTTCGTTCTCTGCTTCTCGAGGGTGTGATGTGTTCGAATAAGAGTTCTGGTTGCTTTACTGGAGATCGAACGTTTTGTCTTGACCGTGGGAGGGCGACCAGCAGAAAGAGATTTCAGCTTGGTCTTCTTATTTTTAGTTGCCATATCCGTTTAGGAAAATACATGTCGCAGTGGTATCGTTGCAAGTTCAAACAAATCAGCTAGCAGAAAGCGAAAGCAGAGCTCTTCACGTGACCATGGCTTAGCTCGAATCGCACTTTCTCGCTTTTCCGCACTTTGATTTTTTGAAATATTCTACCAAGACAAATCCACGGCATCTCCCCTTCACGACAACCCACGACAAAATCAATCGACATGCCTCCAAAGGACCAAAAGAAAGGTACAATACCCTTTCTAACCAATATGCTCTGCTGCGATTGAAGCGCCATGGATTCGAAGGATCTGATCAAGTTTGACTTTTTGCGAAAATGAAATCTTTTGAAACCTCGACCAGATGGGGTCAATTTTTGCGCACCAGCAGCAGCAGATATTGCGAGTTCATCGAGAGCGATTGCTGATGCGCAAGTTTTAATAGGTGCCGCCACCAAAGGCAAGGCCGGCAAGCAAGCCAACGCTGCTGCGAAGTCTGCGTTGAAGGGTGTAAGTTCTCAATCCTCTCACTGCAATCCACATAGCTAACGTCTTCTCAAGTCGCACTCCCAGAAGGTTCGCAAGGTTCGCACCTCGACGACCTTCCACCAACCTAAGACACTCCAACTCGCCCGCACTCCCAAAGTGCCCCGCAAGTCCGTCCCCGCGCAACCTCGCCTCGATGAGCACAAAGTCATCATCCACCCTCTCAACACCGAGAGCGCGATGAAGAAGATTGAGGAGAACAACACCCTGGTCTTTATTGTTGATATCAAGTCCAACAAGAGACAGATCAAGGAGGCGTTGAAGAAGCTCTATGATATTGACACCGTCAAGATCAACACGCTCATTCGGTGCGATTTACAAGGACTATGCTAGACGGGAACAATTGCTAACTAAAACACAGACCTGATGGGTCCAAGAAGGCCTTTGCCCGCCTGACCCCAGACGTCGACGCTCTCGATATCGCCGCCACCAAGCTCGCCATAGTCTAAGTGCTCTGAGTTGGGACAAGGTTATGATGGGATGCATCGGGGATTATGATCTGGTTATGGATTTTGCCAGCGGGATTGTGGGCCACTTGCATTCAAGGCGTAAATGAGATATACCATAAAAAATGCACAAAAAGTGCTTCGCATCCCGAATTTTATTCCTGATCTGACCATATTTTGATTGTGATCCGCTCCATTATGAAAAATAATAAGCCGTACAGACCGTAGAGTAGAAAACTCTCCTTCCTCTAATGGCATTCGTCATCCCAAATACATCATCGATATCCATACAAGTCCTCCCATCCACCGGAGATATATAGTATACAACTACTCTCCTACTTCCTCCCTCCATCAATCCATGCATTCATCAACACCCTCCACACCTCACCCCTTTTTTGTATCACTTCCCTGCATCCCTCCCTCCCCCTCCCTATCACCATAACCCACCTAACCACTCCCCCTCATCTGCTCCAAATGCCTAATAACCGTAAAATTCGCATCCAAAAACCTCCCCACACAATTCTGCGTACAGCTCTCCTCGCCCTTCTCCAACTTTCCACTCCGAATAGCCCCCGTAACGCATTTCTTAAAACATGTCTCCGTCAAACTATGCACAGCTATAAACCCAAACACATTAGCATTAATTCATTCATCCCTCCAAACCCAATGTAAACCCAAACCCAAACAATAATTTCTTGCTCCCAGAAACAGGAATTCACGGATGGGGAACAGGGTATGAACAGGGTATGAAGGGCAAGACAAGGGGAGAAGGAGGAAAGAAAACAAACTTTGCTGTATCCTCGCTTTCTGCGATTCGTTGACGACGAATTGCTGTAGTTCTTGCTTGTCTTTGTCGCTGAGCTTCGAGAGGTCGACGTTTTGTTCTAGAGAGGAGGTAGGGGAGTCCATGTTTTATGATGGGTGGTGTGTGTGGAGGAGGTGTTTGGGGACAGGTGGGCGTTGGGCGTTGGGAGTTGTGCGTTGTGGTTGTGGTTATGCTTGGGGAAGCTTGGCTGGGTGAACTCGAGAAATTTCATGCATGATGCTGATATTGTGACATGCACGTGATGATTGTTGGTAATAATTGCCTGATCTATGTCCTGGCATTTTCTTTTCTTCTTAATTGTATTAATTGTAATTACTGGATTTGTAGAGATTCAATGCGAGCTAATCGTTGATTCATTCGTTCTATGTCTAAAATCTATGGTATTAATGAGACAACGAAAATCTAAATATGGAGAATCCTATCATTGCCCGCAAATACATCCGCGCAGATCCCCACCAAGTTTGCTAAACGCCAGGCTGCTATGCAATGCAAAACCGAAAATGTATATTAGACTCGACATATAATCTCTAGACCATAAAATCTCACAATCTAGTCATACCAAAATATATTCATCTAGATATATCTCATACGTCTAGCAAGAAGCAAAGAGACAGCAGAGAAAAGAGCCAAGAAGCCGAGGATTCCGAAGAACGGGCCAAGACTATCGGAGTTCTTCCAAGGAACAGCAACGTTCATGCCGAACAAACCGCAGACCAGATTGAGAGGAACGAGGACAGATGCAATCAGAGTGATCTGACTGAGGACTTTGTTGGCTCTGTTCCCTTGGGTGAGGTTGTCGATTGAAAGCTGGGCGAGGTAATTGCTATGGGATCGAGAAAGCATCTTTTCAAAGTGTGCTAAACTCGTCATCATTGTAACGACGTGATCTTGTATGTCGCCTAGATAAAGTCCAATGTCCATGCGAGGAGTGACTTTGTAGTTTGCATTGCACCGTTTGGTGAAGCCCCTGAGAACATCTGCTTTGCCACCGAGAAGCTTCATCAGACCCATGACGTTCTTGCGGACCATTCCAATCTTGCGTAGGAATGTATACATATCGTTATCTCGGGAGACGAACACTGCATCTTCAATCGCGTCTGTCTCGTGATCAAGCATGTGAATGATGGGTGCGAAAGAGTCAACAATATCATCACTATTTACATATTAGTATTTGCCAGAAAATTCTCGGGGAATTGACTTACATCAACGCATAGCAAATCCAGTCGCTGCTCAGAGCAACATAATCCTTCAGTGCCGTGATCCTCTTCCGCACACGAGCCGCATGGGTGTTTTGAGAGAAGCTGAAGCTCAAGGTGCCCTCACGAAACACAACCACGTAAATGTTGTGAGGCACAAACTCTTGTCCATCATCGACGTCCATCACATTGAACGATCGGAAACACGCGAAGTAATAGGAGGAGAAAAGCTCAATCTTCTCACGGGCTTCCTGGGTGCCAATATCTTCAATAGTAAGCGGGTGGACACCGAATGCCTTGCAAATAGCTCGGATCTCTTCTTCTGTGGGGTTGTTCATGTTCAACCACCAGACACCCTCACCTTCCTCTCCTCTTTCTCCCTGAGGCAGCGAGAACAGAGTGCGGAGATCTTCACCTGGAAGAATAAGATCGCCGAATTCGGCTGCATGAATGGTGGACTCTTGCTGGGAAGAGAAGAACTCGAAGCGATTGACATCGAGAGCATGCTGTTGCTTAATGGACTCCTCAAGGCTCGAGTTTTCGACGCGTTTCTCATCTATGGACGGAGTCTCGTGTGAGGGGACCTCAACCATGTCACCATTGGCCATTACCATAGTTTGATGACCTCCAACTTTTGAGGAAGCTCGAAGGTCATGGAAGATACGGGCTTGAGGCTGACCCTTAGGTGGCGTTCTTTCACGGTTCTCTTCCTCGGCAATGAATTCCTCCAGTTCCTCGAAATCGATCTGGAGACTATCCTTGTTCCCAGTTGTATGAAGAGGAAAACAGACATCTTCTTCGGCTTCAGACTTGACGGACTCTGCGAAACTTTGAGCGTCATTGTCATTTGTATAGCGTCTGCTTCGAAGGCTCCGATGGCTTCGCACGCTCCCGCCAGAAGCAGAATGAGCTCGATGAAGCACATGCTCTGCACCGACAAGAGTTTCTGCGCGAGGTCTTGGTGCATGGGGTTCACATGTTGACGGTTCACGCTCCCGGCGCCGGCATCGGCAAAAGCTTTCACCGAGTTCGGTGGCGAGCCTGATCTAGGATCAATAGTGGTTACGGTTCCTCGGCGGCTCCTGTCATGAGCACCAGCCCGGCCGTAGAGAGGAGAAACGCCTCCAGCTTCCTCGTCGACGACAGCTTCTTCAAAGTCTCGAGCCGTGACCTGAAGGAGGCCACGATTAACCAGGGACAAGTCAGGGCTCTGGGGATTAGTACTATGCATGGTCTCAGCAGTACCGCGTCGAGATCTCGGCTTCTGTTTAGAGTGAGATTGGTGTCGGTGATCGTCGAGTTCTGGAACAGGCGTACTGTAGCCAGTATTGAAGGATTCTTCGTGGTCCGACATTGTCCTAGTTATATCTGCAATGTCTTTTTGTGGGATACAACTACCAGCGTTAGAAAATACGGGGTAACACAGCGAGTAACTCACCAAGTATCAATGTGTAAATCAGAGCGCCTTCAGTTTTCGAAAGTGGGCCGCACCGAGCGCCCACTGCGTGTCGGCGTCAATTTGATAGAAGTGTTTGCACAGGTTGCCCCTGTACAGCTCTTTTGAGGATAGCTGATCCACCCAGCTCCTACCCCAAGGATTGTATTGTTGTATTTATATTTGAGTTTTTGTTCGGCTTGCCAAGGCCAATTATGGAGGTTTCTTGTCGCCTCCGCAGTAGGCCCAGCTCCGTGGGCCGAGAAGCGGACGGATGAGAGAGAACTGGTGAAATACGAGTCCCGCCAATTTGGTGGTTGCTATGTTTAGGGCCGCCGAGGCGATGATGTTGAAGAATCGGTCGTCTGGGCGTCTTTCGTAGGAAAACGGCTGTCGTGACAGTGTTCTATCGCAGAGTCTCTATCGTGAGAACTATGGTAGGGTTCTGGACTGCGAGGTTTGTAAAGGTGGAAAGCGACGACAATATTCTGCGCAGAGTTTTCTTTTCTTCCGAACTGAGGGTGGGTGGGTGTACGGATGACGTTGAGTCGACGAGATCTGGTCTGGTCTGGTCCGGTCCGGTCCCTAATAAACACGCAAACGCGGTGAACGGGCAATGACTGTGTTTTCTCGAGAGCAATCAAGCTTGCTTTAAGTCTGGTGGGGGAGTGAATTTGTGTTGTTAAGAATTAGGATTGAGGTCGAAACCGTAGCGGTTGGTTAAGAAGAAGGAAGGGAGAGAGCGGAGTCAAGAATTTCAGCATATGAAATGGTTCGCACTAAGGTAGAGGTAGCCGGGCCAGGCTTTTGACAAGCCGTAAATTCCCCAAGCCACTCAGAAACAAGTATTTCAAAACATGCCTTCAGGGGTGTGACAGCCTTGCCTTGCTCTCTCTCTTTCTTTATCTAGAAGTACAATCTCCTGATTCTGATGCCCAACGAGAGGAATACGAGATTGTTTTCCCAGCCCGAGGGAAGGAATCCTTTTCTCCGCAGCATGACATGAGACGGTGATAACAATCTTAGCCGATGGATATCTTACAGGTTGAGGTAAAGAGAACCTACCTACCTAGATACTTCGTACTGGACAATGGCTGAGCCACAACAGCGTCAAGTATATCACGCGGCATATATTGTTCACGGTTCATACTGGGTTAGATAGATGTGCATGAGAGAAGAATAATGGTGGGGAAGTCAATGCATTATTATACCTAGGTACCTAGGTAGGTAATCAGTTTATTTTTGGAAGCTTTGAAGCCTTATAATTTGTCCGCAGATGGTGGTCGCAGCCTCATCACGTGTAGGAACGAAAGGCCACCTCGCGACGACAAAGTGACTTCCTCCCAGACAGACCATAGTCACATCTCTCCAACACCGCATTAAAATCATGGCAGACCAATTATTGGAGCAATTACGAGAGGCTGCAGAGGGTCAAATTGTTAGTCGCCAACTTTGTGCCTATTCGAACAAGAGGCTAATTTTAGGAAGGACTTCGAGGGACAGAAGCTGGCAGAACTATTGGCCACAATTCTACTTGCAGCAGTAGGAGTAAGGGCCGCACATCGTCTTTATTGAGCCTAGAACTGACAAGTATATAGGTCATCTCTTTCGTTGTCGGATTCTTTGGCCAGGACATCAAACTCGCGCTCTACATCGGCTTAGGTGGAACTGCTCTCACGTTGGCCCTTACTGTACCGCCATGGCCGTTCTTCAACAGACATCCCGTTAGGTGGTTACTAGTTGGAGGAGATGAGAAAAAGTCGCAGGGAATCATGATGGATGGCCAGGTTATAGCATGAGTGGTCAAAATTGCAGCATAATTATAGGCGTTAAGGACTTCGGGTGGAGACAAGTTACAGGGAGGGAATGTATGTTTCATTCAGAACACCTCGAAGGGCTTTGCCATCAATATCTATGTCCAGGTGAACGCCGTCACGTAGACTATCTTCCATGCGCCCTGTGCTCCAGCTAACGACTAAACGCACTTATGGGATGTATTGTCGTTGCTCAAAGACCACCATTTCTCAGGTCACTTTCATGCTCATATCTCATCACTGCCGTATAAATCCTTGTTTGTGGGGGTTTAACGACCATATTTTTGGAATTCCCAGTCTCTGTTGTCGAGAGGGCAGACTTGACGCGTCTTTAACCAACGTGAGATGCAGTGGAAATGGAAGGCATGCTGTGCAAAAGTTAGCTTGAGCTGAAGCCGATAGTTCTCCAACTACTTACGTTGCAAATACCCCATGCGACAGTACACTCCTCACTAGTTGCAGAAGCTTGATTGGCTTGACATTCGATGCCTGAATGGTGTTAGTGAACTTGCTGCCGTGGAATCGCCCATTGTACATACAAAGATCCATGATGTGGTTTCGGCAGATAGCACAGTTATCGACGACAATATCCCAGGCCCATAAAGCCACTGCGTTCCACTATCAAAAGTCAATAACTTCGTACACAGCAAAGCTCTAGGCTGGATGTCGCATACCTTCTTCACCTCAAAGCGCTTCTTGCCATCAACGCCGGCCTCGGATGCGCCAGCTTTGGATTTACCAACGGTCTTCCTTGCTGGTGCAGACGATCCAGAAGGAGCATCTGTCATGTCCACGTCCGCCATGGCGATATGTTGTTGGGAGTGTAGAGAGAATGTGGGTGGAGGCGTAGATGGAGGGGTAGCTCCAGGCACCAGAAGAGATCTTGGGTTTAGATGAAGTTCTGTCCTTGGGAAGAACTTCAAGTTGCTTGTAGAAGAAGCAGACGAGATTCGGGGCTGGGTTGGCTGTTTGGAAAGCTAGCTTAAATAGTTCAAGTCCTCTCTCTGCAAAACAATGAATTGTTGCCTCTAAGCTAGCTTTGGGGAAGGGAAGGGAAGCATCTGAGTAACTGTATGATTGATTGTACGGTGGACGATACAGTGCATTATGACAAAGACGGCGCGGCCACCGCACCCATTCACCGCTGGACTGGACTGGCTCAGTCTGGCTGGGACTGAGCCCCACTGAAATGATGCCCCTTTCGTTGTTTGAACTGCACTGGACTGGGAAGGTTCAGCCCTCTTCTTTATACCCCCATCCGATCCGATCCATCCCATCCCATCCCATTTCATCCATCTTCCTCTTCCTCTTCCATCTCCATCTCCATCTCCATCTCTGTTCTATTTCAATCAACATCAAAATCCACCCTTCTACCATCCGACAATAAACAATGAACAGAACACTCTCATCTATCGATCTCGCATACACCAACAATAAAAAGAACTGCTTCTGCGACGCGCCTCGCCTCTCCTCGAGTGACAGACCTCCGCCTTGCCACTAGATTTCACCGTGGCACCACCCCACCAACCTCTACCCCACCCCACTTCGATCGTACATACCTATCCATCTCGTCGCTTGAGCTTTATTATTCACCTTTGCTTTACTTGTTATCTTGTGCTCCTACTACGGCTGCCTATTTATAAGCCAAGGACGCCATGTCTTCAGAAGACATCACCCAGAAGAGACATCGCCATACTCGAAGCGCTGCTGCCGTTTCCTCTAGCAATACCCCGTCGCAGAATCCTCACAATCCTCACCATTTGAATCTCCAAGCGCATGCGCAGAATACACAAACCGACATGAGCTACCCCGCCCAGCCCTCCACTCCACCCCGGACCCCTCGGAGGGACAACCGCTCTGGTTCTCACAATACCAACTCGAATCCTCATGAAAGCGGCTCGAAACAAAAGACCAGAGGTAAGAACCGCCCGAAAAACATGACAAACTCTCCTGCGGTCAAAGGAAATGACACGAGTACTCCACCCTTGACAAGAGCGCAATCCGCGGGCATGCCATCATTCGCAAAGCCAATAAGCACACCATCTACTGCTGTGTACGCTGGTGCAACCTTTCATGCATCGCCAGCCCCATCTGCGCTCCCTATTCCGAGTTTCTTTTCGAAATCTGTTCCCGACTCTCCTGGGTTGAAAGGACTCAGATCAGTACAAGAGGCTCCATTGGCGAAGCAAAGCCCATCACCTCCTATGCCAGAACCCAGTTCAGTAAAACAATATCACCGCGAAGAGTCACCTCTCGACGTCTTCTTCAAGGCAGACAGGGAAGAGAAGGCCAGAGCTCGAAGTGCCAGCTCAAACAACCCAACAGGCACCGCTGCCGGACCTTTCCAGCCTCCAGGAGCCTCTCGAAATGCACGGACTCCACCAGCTCCTAACAGCCAAAATCGTACTCGTCAAGGACATACGTCTAAATCCTCTGGTAGTGGCATGTTTGCTATGGAATTGGATGGCCCTACTAGCCCAGACACACCCTTCGGCCCTGCTTTTTCTACTCCTTATGCCGAGAGGATCAATGCTGCTAGATCCGGCACTACCCCTACTCGTGAGGTTCCGCAGCAAGCTGTAGATCGCACCGAGGCTCTGAAAGCATATCTCTTCGCTGGTCACACTCTATCACCACCTACGACGAATGGAGGTGTTGTGAATGGGTCTTTCTCTCCCTCATCTCCATCTACCTCGAATGGCGCGAAGACGAGTCCTGTGTCATCACGCCCTCAACAAAATGGGCATTTTTTCAACCATAATGCCAACGGCTCAAGCAATCGCCCCAGACCATCCGGACGCTCATCGGGCCTTCGCCAAGAAGTGACACCTACGAAGACACCCAACCGAACACCTGATCGTAACTTTTTCTATGATAATTCACCTACTACATCTAGAATGAATGGACATCTTTCTCCCTCGAATCAAAACAATCTTACGGCAAGATTCATATCACAAAATGCTTCTCCTTCTCCTACATCCCCATATGGCGTTTCATCTGGTAATGAAGGCGCAGACCTCCAAGGGATGGAAGATACTCTTCGCAAGATATTGAAACTAGACTCGGGGAGGAATTCTGGCGCTACAGAATCTGGCGTTACGGCTACAACACCCATGCCAAATTATGCTGGTGGCAGGGTTCCACCCATGGCTGGCATGAATCACGGCGTTATGTGATCTTGATATACGACGATTTTAACGTCATGAGCTTTGGGACACCGGCGGCGTTACGGTCTTGGCTGTTTGTTTTGCAGCGATGACTTAGGATCTACGACGTTTTGATTTCCTTCTTTGGCTCACGAATTTCTTGTCTATGGTATATTTGGGTTGGACTAGGCTTAGCTTGGAGAAGCATGGCATTATGGGAAGTTTGATACCCACTACTATATTATTATTTTGGTGCTTGATGGCTACGGTGGTTTCTTTTGTATTGTCTTTGACACCTGACAGCACATTCTGCAATCGTTCCTTTGTTCTAGCAAGTGGGGAAGCAAGCGATAGGTATGGAGTTAGGTTCCTGTGGGCTGTGTGCAAATCGCAGGAGCTACAGAAAAGTGGAAGCAAACATGGTGTAGTTCTTATCAGCCTTACGAGACATATAGTCCTGGTTGATCAATACATACAATTACCCCAAAGTCTGCTCTACGTGAATGTCTAGTCAGTCAGCGACTAATAAGTCACTTCTTAAGTGAAGCCTTTCTCTTTCAGTCGGTCGGTCGGTTTACTTTTGCCGGCAAAGAGCCTCCCCAAATAGCCACTCATGTGACTATATCAAATATAATTACCAAATCTTTTAATTATTTGAGGGGGTTTATAATTCTCCTAAATAAAGAGCTTAACTACCTTATCTATGACCTAATAGCATATTAAATCATTGTAAATAGTAGAAGCTGAGAAATAAAACTTCATATTTATTGCTCACGTGATGACATGTACTATTCTAACGACGTTCTAACCAACAAGAGAGCCTTTCATCACCTTCAGTCGGCCAGTTAAGAGTTTACCCTTTAGTCAGTCAGCTAGAGGGAGAGTCTCCCTTAATAGCTAACCAGCTAACTAATTGACTAAGTATTTGGATACTCTGATTTAATCTCAGTTGAAATTGAAATTTACTAAAGCATTTGACCCGTCTTTTAGTCCCCACACATAAAATATGAGCTCTGTTCTTTTGAAAAGGCAACTAGGTGTTGGTTTTATAATCCTAGGATGGATCTTATTTAATAATCAGATTGAAATATAACTGCGCCTCTTGAGTTTCCCCATATCTTCTGGTATCTTTCGTGACTCTCTTGCGGCTGTTTTGAATGATTTCCTGGGTAACATGTGTCCAACTATCATTCGCTGCTATGATCTCCCTCGCGCTCGAAGTAGTCTGATCCTTTTGATCTAGGGCCCAGCTTTCTTGTTCGAGGAATACTATTTGGTTAGCCAGGACTAATGTCGACCGTACCACGACTCCGGAGTGCTAGAACCTTGTTCCATCAAGGTTCGGGGACCTCGTCCCTTGAGTATTCTGACGGTCATAGCTGACCTGGTGTCGAAATACCCAACTATTATTCGCTGCTATGGTCTCCTCGCGCTCGAATTTCCTGTGACATTATCGTAAAACTTCGAAGTGTTACTTTGCATGCCTAACACCCATCCTGCAAAGTCCCCATGTATTTCTCCACCGAACCACTTCGCGCTTTGGAAAGCCGTCTCACTATACTGCGTCAAATATATTCGTAACCGTCCCAAGCATTGGATGAGCCATGACAATGCTTCGAGGGGAGGGGCCGAGGGCCTAGAGCGCCGCACATATAGCATCGCAATTCTTCTACTAGCTCTAGGGAAATTCTCATGTCGCCATCGTTTTGCGTGCGTCGTACACTTTCTTCTCTTCCGGACTAGAGCAGGAAGCACTCGTTCGATATCCCGTGACTCGCAACATACCTAGGTAGGTACTCGCTGCAGTTCCCTTGGTGCCTAATGGGCACTAAAGCCAAATCCAGATCGGACATCTGAAGCAACACTGTGATTTTGTCCTCTTTCATGATGGATAATCCTCCTGTAGCTAGGTTGGAAATATTCTATTCGATCAGGGGGTAGTATAGACGTGAAATGATAGAATAGAACCGTCTGAGAACAGTGAGAGGGCTTTTACGATAGAATAATACCCAACATGCTAAACGCGAGGGTGTTTTAGATCATAGACCGGTGACAGCAAACACAAGACAGCGGTACGGTTAGAACAAAACTATTCAAATTGAGTGGAGAGCTTGCAAAAAGAGATATGAGAAAGGTTTCACAGACATGACAACCCTCAGCAACCGCCCACATTTGTACATTTCAAGCTTTCTCGTGCCTCTTCTCTCGGAATGGTCACGTCGCTCAGGGGAAGAAGTATTGGCGCCCTGAAAATCCCTCGCAGCGCATCCTCTCGTGCGGGTCGATGCAGGATGCCCGTTTGCCCCTTTTCCTTCGGCTCTGACACCCCCTGCTTGGCGGGGTAGAGCGGGTTAATGCCCCCTGCAAGCCACCAGCGCCCCCTGCAGAAATAGCCGCGCTCTCGCCAAAAAAAAACATGTCCCGTAACAACGACATCTGACGACGACAATCGTATTGCACTTGCAACGATTCTTTGAACGTCCAACCCCACCATGCAAACATGAGGAAAGCATTAGTATCTGGCAGGCACATCTCATGGTCTCGCAGCGTACAGTCTCAATGCATCCGGCAGCAGCAAAGACGCTTTGCTGACATCGCCGAAGGTGTCCGGTACGCCTCCTCTCCTCGAAACGTCTTCCTCAGACTCTGATTCTTCTCGTTAGGCCATACGATGTCGTCGTTATTGGCGGGGGCCATGCTGGTTCCGAGGCATGCGCTGGTGCTGCACGGTCGGGGGCGAGGACGGCACTCATCACTCCGAAGCTTGATAATATAGGAGTATGTTCTTGCAATCCGAGTTTCGGTGGCATAGGGAAGGGAACTATGCTAAGGGAGGTTGATGCGCTTGATGGTGTTGCGGGGAGAATTATCGACAAGGCTGGGGTTCAATTCAAGGTTTTGAATAAGAAGAAAGGTCCTGCCGTGTGGGTGAGTGCTCGCTTTATCGATCCCCCCAGGTTACAATGACCCTAACACTTAATAGGGTCCGCGGGCACAGATTGATCGGTCGCTTTACAAGCAGTTTATGAGGGAAGAATTGGAAAGCTATCCGAATTTATCGATTGTGCCGGGTACTGTGGCGGATATCATTGTTGCGCAAGATGATGGAGCCCCGGCTAGCAAGGGGAAGATCACCGGCGTACGTCTGGAATCTGGGGAAATAATACCAACCAACCAAGTTGTGATTACTACTGGAACATTTCTCGGTGGTGAAATTCATATTGGCCTTGAGTGTTATCCCGCTGGACGAATGGGGGAGGCTGCTACCTTTGGTTTGAGTAAATCCCTGAAGGATGCTGGCTTTCAACTGGGTAGATTGAAGACCGGTACCCCCCCTCGTCTAGCCAAAAATAGCATTGACTTCAAATCACTTGACGCTCAACACGGTGATGATCCACCCACACCCTTCAGCTATCTCAATGGTACCGTCGCCGTCAAAGATCAACTACTATGCTACGCTACCTACACCAATACGGCTTCACATGACGTGGTCCGCGCCAACCTCGATAAATCCATCCACATCCGAGAAACTGTCAAGGGACCCAGATATTGCCCGTCGCTAGAATCCAAAATCATCAGATTCTCCGACAAGGAAAGGCATATCATCTGGCTTGAGCCTGAAGGCTTCGACAGCGATGTCATCTACCCTAATGGGATCTCCATGACCATCCCTGCCGATGCACAGGAGCAGTTGTTAAGGACAGTCAGAGGTCTTGAGAATGTCACTATGCTGCAGGCTGGTTATGGGGTAGAGTATGACTATGTTGACCCCCGTAGCCTAAAAGCAAGCTTGGAGACAAAGGCAATTTGTGGCCTGTTCTTAGCGGGCCAGATAAATGGTACCACTGGATATGAGGAAGCTGCGGCCCAGGGCGTCATTGCCGGAATAAATGCAGGATTGGCATCACGCTCGCAGCCTCCAATGGTGCTGTCTCGCAGCGATGGATACATTGGTATCATGATAGATGACTTGGTCACCAAGGGTGTATCGGAGCCATATCGCATGTTTACGTCACGGAGCGAGTACAGAATGAGTGCCAGAGCAGACAATGCCGATCTACGGCTGACTGCGAAGGGGAGAGCGGCTGGCATCGTTGGCGATAGACGCTGGTCCCACTTCCAAGATCAAGTCTCTCAAATGGACGGCCTTAAGGCTGCCCTACAAGTAAAATCTATATCTGCGCCTAACTGGCTTAAAGATGGCTTCAAGGTCGGTAACGATACGACACGACGAACCGCTTTCGACGTTCTACGGATCGCTGGGGTAACCGTTCCAGATTTGGAAAGGGTTGTTCCAGAAGTCTCGCAGTACCCACTCAGCATTCAAACTCGAGTTGGGATCGAGGCAGTGTACGCACCGTACATTACTCAGCAAACAGCAGCTATGAAAGTATTTCAGAAAGATGAGAATCTGAAATTACCAGTAGACTTGGAGTATGACCAAGTGCATGGGCTTTCGATGCATGAGAAGTCACTTCTTCGGGCTACCAGACCAGAATCTGTTGGGCAGGCGCGACGCATCGAAGGCATGACGCCTTCTGGACTTCTCAGGCTATTGGCACATAGTCAGGTGAAAAATCGAAAATTAGCCGCGTTGAGTAGAGAAGGGGCCCCTACGAGCGCCGCGGCTGCCCTTGATATTCGGGTTTAGTTAGGTCCTTGGCGCCAACAGAACGCACATTTGTACAATACATTTTTAAGTCCCCGAGACCCTTTCACGTTCAACATCGTTTACATTGCATTTTGACCCATTCGCAACGTTGCTCAGAAGTGAAGAATTGACATCAAGAAATAGTCAACGGCACAAACAAACAAACAGCTATAGCTTTGCTAGCAGTCCCAAAGCAGTTACGATCAAGATTCTGCGGCCGCGGGGTCAAAGAAATATATGTCCTACTCACTCTCTGATGAAGATTGTAAGTCAGCTTTCGCCATCGATACACAGCAACTGGCTGACATAGCGATAAGCCCTTCTCGCACTCACACTGCAAGACTTCAACGATCAAACTCCTTTCCCCTCAACAAATCCATTTTTCAAACCCGATATAATGTCAGACATGGCCCTAGTTGTTGAGTTGGGCTACACCCAAGAATACTACGCTCGTAAGGAAGCCTCGTGCTATACAGACTAATGTTCCCTAACATCAAGACAGGTGACAAGAAGCTACTCGATGATATGGTCAACTCCTCCGAATCAGAGACAGCACATAACGCCAGAGAGCTTTTGGATAACTGCCACCTTAATACGCCGTATGGTATGTCTGTTCGCGACAACACATGTGGTAAGCAACTTTTGAAACCTCCATGGCAATACTGGCCGCTAACGAGCTGCTCTTTTTAGTTAATGCAGTCAGAATGATCGATGGAGACCTTCCCCCGTACATCAAAGCATGGCTCCAACTCGAACATGGCGATGGCCCTACACGTTGCGCACAGATCACTGCCAAGAACGCAATGTTGGATCGCAAACTAGCTACTACTATTTTTGCCAATCGCCTACCCCGATGCCTTCCAATTGCGGCGGCATATCCTGACCACTCGAATTCTACCTCCAAGACTGTCCACACCAATGTCTCAGGCAACAAAGCTACCCCGAATTTTTGGTCAAGAAACAACACAGAATATCAGGGGAACGGATCATGTGCCAGAGAAATGGCCCCATTCTGCGGTCCAGCCCCTTCCCAAGACAAGACTGATTTGAAGGGTCAAGAAGGGCAACCTATATTTGACGGGACTGAAATGGTACGAGGGAACGGAACTAACAACTGCTTATACGGCGCTCTACCCACGGCTGAATCTGTGCCATCTGATAGTGAAGTCAACATAAAGCTAGAGGGATCTCCCAAGATGGCATGTTCCAAAAAGATGCCAATAACTCCTTCCAATAGTAACGGACCAAGCACTCCCCCCAGCCAGTCATTAAGCACGTCCGGTAAAAGAAGGAAGAGGTCGCCACCAGTAAGTGCGAATCCCAAAATTGCAGCATTGGTTACACTAACACTTGCCTTCAGGGGCGTCCATCAAAATTCGCCAAATGGAATGGAGAACACAATGATGCTCTTCGTGAAATAGGTGTCGAACCGACCACTGAACAAGTATCTGCCAGTGACGAAGTGATAGAAGGTTCAAGGCGTACCGTTTCTCCCGATACGAAGCCTACGGCGCGTCTGATGCAATCCCCACTCGAATATCTTCAACAGCACCAGGCATCAGCAGGCATGGTAAACTTCCAGCTCCCCAATTCGAACGGGCATAATCCAGGAGAGCTCCCTAAGTATGCTTCTCAAGGTCAGCTGTTTCCATACTTTGCGAAGTCTGGTGCCATGCCAAAGATGAGTGATCCAGTCGAACAAATGTACGATCCGCTGCCTTCTCCCAAATATAGTCAACACCATGTTCTAGATCCGTCTCTTTATGGCTATCCTTCTGCGTGCTTTTCGAAGCCTGAATATGACCCGCTCATGTCGAATGGTCGATTTCAACAAATGTTTGCCGCTCCAATGCCTTCTCCCGATTATGGTCAACACCGGGGTCTAGCTCCGGCTCCTCATGGCCCTCCGTTTAATTACCAATCGATTCGCAGGTATACTCCGCACATGCCAAATGGTCAAGCCCAACAATCGTCTGCCGCTCCGAAGCCTTCTCCCGGTCGTGGCCAACAGCACCAGGGCCTGGCTCCGGCTCCTCATGAGCAAGTTCAACAGATGCATACAGCTAAGAATCCTCTCCTTTATGGTCAACAACACCAGGGTTTGGCTCGGGCTCCTCATGGTCACCCGGCGTCAAACCACTCGATGCTTACACACGTCCCACAAATGTCAAACGGTCAAGTTCCACTCCAGCTTGGCTTCAGCGCTATGATGCCTCCTCAAGCTCGGAAATTGCAACAATCAGGCCCGACACATGTGGCCGCTGCCATGCCTTCTATTCCAGCTTTTGTGGACCCTCAAACACTGACCTCCAGCCCCTACGCTCCAGAAAACCAAATCCCCCAGCAGAACCTATACCAAATATACCAGGCTATGCAGCTCCGCGGAACCTAGGGATGTGAAAGGAGCGGAACAATGATTTGATACGTTCATGGATAGATGAGACTAATGGGTCAGTTCCTGTACTTATGGTTGTCTACGTCATGGTTGTGATGGATCTGATGTCTACATATGTCAGGGCTTGGTATGCTAAAAATGTGCCCTGCGAATGAACTACTTTGGGTTTTGTGTTTGCGCAGGAAAGATCTCGTTGTATGACGGGGAACAGACATCCCAATGTTAAAAGCTCGTTGTGTAGTAACAGTTTTTAGTATACAATGCATCCAAATCACTTCTTCTCCTTCTGTGACTCGCCCTTCTTCCCGTCGTCTTGGCTAAGGATCTTTACTGCGTCTTTGGTGTAAATGTAGCTAGCACCGCTCCAGATCGTCGTTGTTGCTACCAGGTACCTTGAGACGAGTATTAGCAAAGTCGCACAACTAACTTTCATCCTGCTTCCAAATCTCCTAGAGACCCATTTTCAATCCCCACTTACACCTCCCGACTAAGAAAAGAAAGCAAAACACTTACTGCATACCCGTCATAAACGCCCCCACATCAACCGTAACAAGCGGCATGGCGGTCGTAGCGCCAATCAGCGCCAACTGCAGCGCAGTATTATACTTACTGATCGTCGTCGGGTGGACCTCTGCCGACGGCAGGCTGAAATCCCAATACCGCGCAAAGGTTTTCGGGGGCGGGAGCGAGATCCAGCGGTAGTAGATGGCGGAGATGCCGAGGAGGATGTCGCGGCCGAGGATTATGACTGCGAGCCAGACTGTGGTTGTTAGGGGGTTGTTAGGGG
>QGMG01000778.1:0-18437 GCA_007825325.1 Lachnellula cervina | reverse complement strand
GCGTATGTTAAGGAGAGGGGAGTTGGCAGGGAGGAGATGGCGGGGTTGGGGGCTGAATGAGTAAGGGGTGTGGTTGTGAGATCTTTGTCTTTGTGTTTGGGCTTAGATTCGTTTGAAGAGGTATCAGGATTGTGGAGGGAAGAGGTCGGCGTGACATTTAAGAAGAGGGTTATGGTTAGGTTTGAATAGGAAGGAAAAGCAATAAGCAAGGGGCGTTGGGTCAGGTTTGAAGACAATATTCTCAAAGCAAGAGCTGCACCGAGATTTAGGAAGACATTGCGTGGCTGCTATTCATATGCAAGCTACACATTTATGGTACAAATGGCACATCGAATCCCATGATTTTCAATATGCCACTCCGCTCTGATGCTCAATAAACACCCGATATCATTAAACGCCCTGTGCATCATCATCACTTCTTTTTATCCTTGTCCTCTTTCTCCTTTTCTGCCTCCTTGCCTTCCTTCGCCTCCCCACTTAATCCATTCGTCTTCTTGTCCTTCTCATCCTTGCCCTCGTCCTTCTTAGCCTCTTTCTCCTCTTGCTGCTGTCGGTTTTGGATTTTGTTCTCAATCAGGTCGTGGAAAGCAGTGATGGCACGAATCAAACTAGATAGGTAAATGGCCATGAGCTGATCGTTGGTCTTGATGCTCATAGCATGTGATAATTCGCTGTCGTTCTTGACTGGTGCATCGACGCCATTGGGGACGTGGGAAGAGGTCTTTGGTGTAGAGAGATTAGGTAGGAGGTTGAATACGTCTTGGAGATTGCCCAAGATAGCGTGATTGACTGGTAAAGTTTTATCGAGAACCTTTTGCAGGTATTGTTGGATATCTCGTAACCGTAAGTGCAGTCCTTGCAATGACTGCAGTTGTGATGTAATTCTTGTCGACAAAGTCCCAACAGCGACATCCCGAATATCTCTCAACAAATGCTCGACTCCAATCTCTTCGGCTTCCTCAGCTTCGATGATGGACGGGGTGTGTACGAATGTCTTGGATGTTGTGGTTCCATCCTGTAGAAATATTATCAGCTCGAGATCGCCACGCGACTGCTAGAAATACATACATCCTTGATCTCCTCAACTGCAAAGTACGCATCTGTTGGTACGCCAGACTCCTTCGGTTGAACGTCGATAATAACCAGTAAAGGGTTAGGCGTATATCTCTTGAACAGCTCATTGATTTCCAAGTCCGAAGCTCTCAACTTAGGCCCAGAGTGATACCAGCCTATCAGCTTCTCCTTCGCATTGATCTTCTTGAACATATCGTTCATCGACTCTACGTAGTTGTGGTCCAGAAACCATACTGATGGGTCCTTGTCGTCTTCCTCAAAAGGCACTGTAGAATGGTCAGCCACGAAGCTCTCAGATTACAAATTAGCAAAGCTATTGGGGGCTACATACCAGCGAAACTGTTTGATACCCGCACGTTCTTCCCATCATTCTGTCCTAGCAAAACACCCACTACTCGTTTCCGTGTGCCTTTCGCTGAGCGGCCATAGTGATCTGCTGCGGAAAGGAGGACCAGGGGAGCCACAGAGACGTTCCTAGTGACCAGAGAGAGTGTCTCAGCAGTAGTGGCAGGCATGTTGGGTAGGGGAGGTGGATGGTGATTATGAGGCGGAATTCGTGAGGTTGTTGATTCAACTTTTGTAAGGCTGCCGTGAGTTTCGCGGCTTGCAGCTCCCAGACCACAGCTCCTAAAGAGAACTAGCGCCAGAGGATGTAATCACATGACTCATGGATTACATTGGTTTTGAAGATTGTATATATTGTTATGATTATCATTATTTAGTACGCTACAAAATAAAATAAAGGGTAAACGGATATGAAATGAAATGTCCTTTCTGTGGGCTCTTTCCATTACTGTACTAGAAATCTACCTTGTTTGACAGCCGTCGGCCCACAGGAACTGATACCCCGGCCACAAGTCCGACAAGACAGGTACAGTAAGCAGCCGAGCTTAGGTACCGGTATTTCTTGGATTGGACCAAGCTTCCTCAACCTTTCCCTTGACTTCCGGCTGTCGCATTCATCTTCCACCTCTCTACTCCTCACGAAAAGCTCTTTACTGAGACCCGTACTTCCTCCTCTTACCCCTACCTTGGTCAGGTTTTTGTCACTATCCACGCTCTACAATGGCACCAATTGGCGACGACACTGTGCAGACGCTGCAAGAATTGGTCCAGAAGCTCGAGTCTAGGGTCAAGCAGTTGGAAGACAAGCTTGAACATGCCTCGACCGGCACAAAGCATACGGCAACTGAGGGGGTTAGAATGATCTTGATGGGTCCTCCTGGCGCTGGTATGTCCACGCCAACAAATTGGCTGCTGCTCTGTTGCAACGATTCTTAAACTCCGGCTAATATCCTATCTGCAGGCAAGGGGACTCAAGCACCCAAGATTAAAGAGAAGTTTTCTTGCTGCCATTTAGTATGTTATTGCAACGTTTCCCTGGTATATTTGGGCTTTTGCTGACGCGTGAAAAGGCAACCGGGGATATGCTTCGCTCGCAAGTCGCAAAGAAGACACCTTTAGGTCGGGAAGCAAAGAAGATTATGGACCAGGGGGGTCTTGTCAGTGACGAAATTGTTATTGGCATGATCAAGGCTGAGCTGGAAACCAACCAAGAGTGTGCCGGGGGGTAAGTTTTTCCTAGAGTGAGTTTGCCAGGCTGTACTAACATGAAGTCATAGTTTCATTCTTGACGGTTTCCCACGAACGGTCGTCCAAGCCGAACGGTTAGATTCTATGCTGGACGAGCGCAAGCAGAAGTTACAGCATGCTGTAGAGCTTCAAATAGACGACGGCCTACTTGTTTCGCGGATAACTGGTCGTCTGGTTCACCCAGCATCTGGTCGATCGTACCACAAGGTGTTCAACCCACCCAAGGAAACTATGAAGGATGATGTTACTGGCGAGCCATTGGTCCAAAGATCAGACGACAATGCCGAAGCTCTAAAGAAGCGACTGGTCACATACCACCAGCAGACCGCCCCGGTAGTTGGATATTACCAAAAGACTGGTATCTGGAAGGGCATCGATGCAAGCCAAGAACCAGGGCAAGTCTGGAAGAGCCTTCTCGGGGTTTTCGAGCAGTCTTCGAGCCAAGGCAAGAGCGGGAGCTTGCTTAGCAAAATTACTGGTCGCTAGATTTGTATCTTGCATTAGAGTCGGGAGTGCTGTGGAGACAATATTGCGATAGATTCCTTAAAAGTTACGGTTGGCTAATGGTTCAAGCTCGGGCATTTACGTTTGCACTACTTTGCAATGGGCGGGACATGACTGACTGTACGAGTACGACCAATTTACACATGGGTGTCACGCCCATTCAGGGGCTTCATGTATAATACACCAATGCTTTACGTGTAAAAGGCACCAAAGAACGTTAATGCCTCATGCAATCCTCGACTTTAGATGCAGCTTTAGATCATGCCTGTTCCCTGTGAGAATTATCTGGGGAAGCTGAACTTCCGATCCGTTTCTGCAGACCTGTAGACATCCGTTCCAATATATGCGGGTACGATGATGCAGTGTTCCGTCAAACAGTGTAACAATGATGGTTTATTTCATTTGGCTTTGATACAGTCGGAAGATACACCATATTTCCGTATGATGAAGAGGCGCTGGGGGTTCATGTCTTGTAGATGTTTTCTTTTCCTTACATCGAGATAAATAGGGCGAGTGTCCCATATCTTTGACAGTCAGGTTGGAGATGTGACCATGTCCAATTGAGATATCTCAAAACATCCTCTTCGTCTTATATATCTCGTTTCTGTCGGTGGCAGCTGTCTTTCAAAGGCTCCTCGGGTTTTGCTGTTCTTTCATCGCCCGTTCAATAGTCCATCCCAATGATTTCTCGTCGGTCCTCTCCAGCAGCCTCGAGCGGAAGCAAGTCAATTGACGACCAACGTGAAGTACTCATGGACATTCTCAACAGGCACCTTGATGAGCCCGATGAATGCCAGCCCCCGGTGGCCGTTCGGGGTTCTAGTAACGCTAAAAAGGGCAATCGTTTGAGCGATAGCCAGAGAGAGAAGAAGATGGTACCCCTCCCATAGGCAAACCTCAATCAGCAATGTTTAACAGAATATGTGGAGTTCTATTGACTGACAAACTTTATATCAGGTTCAGGTTCATGTCAGGACAGCGTCCAGGAGCACCCAGACTCACAATGAAGGGCCGCCCGTGCCTCCCAAGCCTCAACGACAGCACAGTCGGGCCAGCGAAGTGGGTTTCCCCTTGGCATTGACGTTTTGAACCGTCCCTCGATATCAGAATACTGACTGACAGTCTTTCTAGTCCACGCCAAAACCCCATCAACACCATCATCACTCTCAACCCCAGACGGCTACTTCTCCAGCTACTCATACCTACAAACGTCCCACAGGCCCCGAGAGTCAGTGTCCTTCCTTTCCATCCATCCCTTCAACGGACCAGACACTTCTTACCCCGACTCCCTCATCAGCATCCACACTAACATCCTCCAGTCGTCTCTCTCCACCACCCGTCCTGTGTCGGGCTCCCACCAGGCTGGAACGCCCTGCACGACCGCTTCATCGCCTACCTCGCCACCCACGCCCCACTAGACAAGAACGGGCGTGCGCCGCGTCACGAAGAGCGCCGGGAGCGATGGAAGACCAACGACATTGTGAGGCTGATTGGAGAGAGGTTTCCTAAGCTGCTGGGTGGATATGTAAGCCCGAGATCTCTCTTTCCATCCGAGTGGGGAGAAGGGGCTAACTGGGAGGGCAGAAAATCAAAGCAAATGCTATTGAGATGCGTCTAGCGCTGCTGGATCAGGCGGGGGATAATGACTATTTCAAGATGGGGTATAAGACGTATGAGCGAGAGGAGTGGGGAAGGGGGATTTGAATGAGGGATGGAGGGAAGGAGGATAAAAGGTTTTGCTTGGAGTTTGAGTTTGGGATTGAAGGTGTACGTACCATGGCCTAAAAGCCTCCTTGTTGCAAGGAAGAAAAAGATAATGTTCATTGCAATTGCAGAAAACCGCCAGCGGCTTTCGACTCCTTGACTAGAGACAGTCCAATCTTTCGTGTGAGCAGTAACGTACTAATGGCTCGATAGCAGGAGGATGATGCCAGCCAGACCAGACCCATCGCGTGCACTTACTCAGAGGAGACAGATCAAGACTTCGAGGGGAAGAAGAGCCGCTTGAACTCTCGATCTACTCTGGAGTGTCGGCTGGAAACATCTCAACTCCGGCCCCTGATCAATAGGGGCTTCACTTCCAACTTTCCACGCACCACTTGATAAAAACAGGATAAACCACATCATTTATCCTCTCAATACTCCACCTCACCACCTCAACTCTCTCCATAAAATCCATCATCTCATCATCACATCGATCTCACCTCACCCCACCCAACCATCGATCGATCACTCACCCAGCTCCGAACCCCAAGACCCGGCCCGGGGACGGGCACGGCTCCGCACCCCGTCCATATTTCCCCTCCTGCCGAATGAAAAGCCAGGACACAGCTTTGCAAACATCCAAAGCAGTGTTTCTGTTTTTTTCTGTTGCACTTCGCATCGGAACAGATTTCCGTCTGGCACAGATCGTGAATCGAGAGCGTTGCGGAATGACCGGGGGTAGCGCTTAGGAGCACGGAAGTTGTGTCCGAGCCGGGTCTGGATTTGGGGGGGGGACTTGTATAGGTAGTTTTAAAGCTCTATATTGGATTTTAAATCAAGTCGGAAATTGTAGTGTTGTTATTATTGACGCAGTTAATAGTAAGATGGTCTCTTTGAAATCTGGTATAAGACTGTACTGTACCTACGTATCTTCTCTTGAGTTAAGTCGAGACTTTTCTTTCTAAATGGACTCGTTTGTCCTTTTCTTTTGGATTAAAGCCTTGCCTCCAAATGCTGTACGTACCTGCCCCCGAATATAACTGCTCTTCAGTTTCAATACACACGATCGTCTTCAACTTCTTTCAAAGATGGAATATGTTGTCCAAGTCGGCGGCGACGTTCTGGATTGCACACCCGAAATCCTGCTCTCATTGGATGCAGGGCATGCATGCGTGCATGCGCACCTCAGGGGGTGGCTCAGTCCTCAGCTGGATCCAAACAAACATGATTACTCCATGTGACGTACAGTACTCTTTCTGGAATTCATCCTTTCAAGGACAAGAAGTCAGGCCTCTTTTTATGTTTACTTCCGATATCTGTATACATTACTAACTCAATTCTCGGTACTCGCATGAGATGCTCGGTACTCGTATTGGCGTATACCGGACATTCTTATTGGATAGTCGTTTAGAGCCTCGAGGCCTTTGGATGAATGCCAGGGGGTCCAGGAGGGTCGGCATCGCATACAGTACGAGATGAATATGAACTTTCCTCAAGTATAAGACTTTCCTGTGAAAAACTTATGATTTCTGACTCTTTACTTTGCTCTTTTGTTTTCTTCCTACTTTAATACTATACATACAGTCTTTACAATGAGTTTGACATCACCGCTATTTCCTTGCATCTCTTCCACATTCAGCAATGTCACTCTTTTTGGCGCATCCATAATAGAATTAGAAGCAACTCAGTTGACTAATACATCACTTGCTTATGAGTACTATCCAACTTTCAGTGGTTTGGATTTCTGCAATGTATCTCTCACGTATACCCATCCTGGCGAGAATGACACACTCCACGTCCAAGTAAGTCAAACACTTCTAATAACTAAAAAGTTGGGGCATACTTCCACTTTCCAAAGATAATGACAAACTACTCCATGCAGTAATTATCATCAAAGAAGCAATACTGACTTCTTCCAGGTCTGGCTCCCTTCAACCACTTATACCGATCGACTGCAAGGAATTGGAGGCGGGTCATACGCTGCCGGTCTAAACGACGTGTCATTCGGCGGCATGGCGCTCGCCGTCGCAGAAGGCTACGCTGCACTTTCCCTCGACGCGGGCCTCCCCTCGCAGGATCCCGTAGACCTGCAACCTCAAGACTGGGCCCTGCTCAGTCCCGGCAACGTCGACCTCTACGCCCTCGAAAACCTCGGCTCAGTATCGCTCAGCGACGCTACTCTGCTGGCGAAGGCCTTTGTGGAGAGTTACTATGGCCAGCCTCCCAAATTCTCGTACTGGAACGGTTGCTCGCAAGGCGGGAGACAGGGCCTCATGCTCGCACAGCAATATCCCCATCTCTATGACGGGATCCTGGCTGGTTCTCCTGCTATCAGCTGGGATGAATGGGCTGTGGGGGATTATTATCCTACGTTTGTCATGGATCAACTTAAACAGTACCCGTACCCGTGCGAAGTCGAGGCTATACGAACAGCGGCAATCAATGCGTGCGATGGACTCGATGGAATTGTCGACGGGATTATCACCGATCCCGAAGCATGCCACTTTGATCCCAGCACAGTGGTTGGCGGACCCGTCAACTGTTCGGATTCAGATGGCCCTCTTACAATCAGCGACGCGGCTGTGAAAGTGGTGCAGGCTGTATGGGGCGGAGCTCGAGATGCCCACAATGAATCTCTCTGGTTTGGCTTGAACAAGGACGCTGTAATCACCGGGTCAAGCGGCCTTGCGGAAACTGCATGTGCGAATGGGACGTGTAGCCGGTCACCGCCTCCTTTATGCAACACCTGGCTTCAGTATTTCCTAGCCAAAGATCCTTCCGTCGACCTCGCAACCATGACTCAGTCGTACTACGACGAGCTCTTCAAGATATCAGTGCAGCAATACACATCCATCTACGGCACCGACGATCCTGATCTGAGGCCATTTCGCGACAGTGGCGGAAAGATGATCACATACCATGGACTGGCCGATGTCCTCATCCCTCCGAATAACACGCAGCGTTACTACGATGCAGCGACAGCCGTGGACCAGAGCATACAAGACTACTACCGCCTATTTTTCTCGCCAGGCTTAGGACACTGTACCGGGGGCTTAGGCGGGCGTCCGGCTAGCGCTTTTGACACCTTGCAGACGTGGGTGGAGAGCGGAACTGCACCGGACGTTTTGATAGGAACGAGCTTGCCAGATTCCCAAGGCAATGTTCTTGAACGACCGCTGTGTTTGTATCCGAGAAAGCAGGTGTATAAAGGGTCTGGGAATACGAGCGTGCCGGAGAGCTTTGCGTGCGAGTAGTTTACTGCGTTGGTGGGATTCTGCCATGGCTTTGCTTGCCCTTGGATATATCTAGAACCTCTATCATTTGCCGATGCGGGGAGGCTTCTAGATCAGCTCTAGCTGGTACCGGTGCATGAAAGTTCGGCAACTCTCGACGGCTTGTAGCCATGTGAGAATCGCAGTAAGTAGGTGGAGTGTTGACATAGTAAATGCTAAGACCCAATGTAAAATAATATATGTATCTAGACAGAGATTTGTTAGAATATGTAGTAACGTAAAGAAGTTACTAGGTAATTAAATGGACATAGCTAGCTTTCGAACCTAAACTTTAGCTATTTCTATGATGTTGGCTAACCGAAAGACCTCCGAATAGATGTCGCTCATCTCGAGTCTAATTCTGGCCGTGTCTAAAGACATATGTAAAAACCCCATGCATACAGGCCGGTTCCTAGTCCAAATCGTTCTTTTCAACAAGGACAGTAGCAACAGAACACGGGCGATTCGGGTACATAAATATTGAGACTGCCGGAGTATTCCCGCAACAGGAAGCTGGAACTTTGTTATAGTACTTTACTCAGTACTAAATACATGACTGATATTTGCCCCAAGAAATGTATGATACAAAGCATTTATGCTAACGAACTATCGCTGCTGCGAGGAATGAAATATGTATTAAGTGTCATCTATAGGGTATACGCAAAGTCTCGAGAAACTGAAACCACCCCACAAGTACAACCTTCTATAACCCGTGCTCTCCATCCCAGGTATCTATCTACCCTCATCCAAGAAATGCCAATTAACCGCGCTCCTCCACAAATGCTCCTCCCAATGCATGCATGTATGAAATCCCCATTCAATTAATAATCAAAACTTCTAACTCTTTACCTCCTAGGCGTAGAGTTCACCAGCTGCCTCTGCTTATTTAACCAACTCTTCGGTGCATCTTGTCTGCGCTGCAAGACCACATGGTTACTCTGCAATCGGCTCGAGAGATCGTACCAGGCGCTGGCAATAAGAGCGTTCTCACGTGTGAGGTTCTTGATCATGGATTCATTTGCGGCCTTCACATGATTCATCAGTGGTGCTCTGGGTATATTCACCAAACATAGAGACAAAAGGAAGTGTGAAAAACAATGTTTATTAGAGATATAAATATATGGCACATCCATGGAGACAAAAAGGAAAATTCGACACGGTACCTTTTGCGCATCAGGGCTGCTTTCTTCGGCGATTTTAAGTCTTCTTTGGAGGTCCTGAATGACGAGCTCCTGTTTCTGAATCTGCAGTGAAATTGTCAGTTCAAGCTGCTGAATCTTGTGTTTGAAAAGAGTGAAAGACGTCCAGGGCTTGTCTGACGAAAACTGGAGACATAGGAAGAGGTATAAGACGAGGAGAGATAGTTGGGAGTTCGACTGGAGGCCCAGTTCCAAGTGCAGCAAGTTCAAGAGCAAGCTCTAGATCTAAATGTGTACCGCCATTGCTTTTGCGGGCTGCAGAAAAACTTTTTGGCCTAGAACCTTGTGTATCGGCATCGGTTTTAGGGATCGCAGAAAAACTTTCAGGCCTAGAACCTTGTGTATCGGCATCGGTTTTTGGGGTCGCAGAAGAACTTTCTGGGCTGGACTGTTGTGGACGAAAAGGGCGGAAGATTTTTTGCAAGATTTTGCCATGCTTGGAAAGACTTTGCTCCCGTTTTGAATGGGCTCTGTGGCTTACCTCTACCTTTTCTTTTCCATCATGTTGAGAATTGCTACCGTCATCAGCTCTAGCATCTGCCAGATCCTTTATTAACTGATCTTTTTTTAAGAGCGTGTTCAGCAAGTGTGTCTTCTGCTGGTCGAAATCAATAGTAATATTTTTGTGGGCATTTTGGAGGACAAGGAGGTCATTCTGAAGCGAGGTGGTGATGATCTCGTTCGTTTCCTTGAGATTTTCTAAAGCGTCAATCTCGTCTTGATCGACGGCTTCCACTAGTGTCAGGTCAGTAACGTCACTTGTTTGTAGGAGGGGGCATGAATTTGCTTACAGTCGGCCTTTGCTTCGAGTAACTCCCGTTCTTGACTTTGAAGTCTCGACTGAGTTTCTCCGAGCTTCGATTTGGTTGAGGCTAGCTCCGCAGTATTTTCTCTGTATAATCTTTGAAGGTTACGGAACGCCTCATCCCTGTAAACATCGTCGGTGAGAAGTTTATACGGACCAAATTTCAGGATATTATCAATAAGGATGACTGACTTTAGATCCGAAGAACTGCTGAGTGCTGCATTCAACTGTTGCTGCGCAATAGTGTGCTTTTCTAGGAGCCCCTGATAATTTTCTTGTAGTCTCTTCCGTATTCTTTCCCCCTCTTCGATATCTATTCGAAGGTTGGCGTTTGTTACTCCACCTGTGCTACTCTTGAGAACTTGATTTTCAGCCCTCAGCCTCGAGATCTCAAGAGCGTAATTTGGCGCGGCGTCGTCGCTCTGCTCAAGCTCTTGTTCAAGAGTGAGATTGGCGTGTCCCGTTGTTGGGGATGAAGGCGAACGTCCTGCTACATCGGTGTTAAACTGTTCTTGGAGATCTTTGATGAACTTTTCATCGTGTTGCTGCCTTTCGTGGAGCTTCTGAATCTGGTCATCCCGAAACCGCACTTCTTCATCAAGGCGGTTTTTGTTTTGAATCAGGGTGACATTCTCCAGCTCGAGGTTGGAAATTAAACTTTTAAACTCCCGAATAGTCTGCTCCATTTTGGACTTATCTTCGTTGACTTTATCAAATTCTCTCATGTTGAGCTCCAGGGTCTCGATTTGCTCACGCAAGTGAGCATTCTCCCTTTCAATATTCTGTAGGTTTTCGAGCTTCTTCTGATAATGATCTACCTTATTTGCTTTCCGAGTTAGTGTCGTGTTCTCGACCTTAAGCTCATTAAGCTGGTCCTCGATCTCGATAAGTCGCTGGGCAGATGGCCGCAAATTGCCGAGTTCTTTCTCTTGTCGCTCTTTGGTGATTCTATCGGTTTCTACTTGTTGTTCTTGACTTGCTATCAGGTCATTGGCCTCTTGAAGCCGGGTCATTAAGTCCTTGATGTGGGCTACCTTGTCCCCATCATCTGAGTCCTGTAGAACCCGCAATCGACTCTCTATCTCGCTGCTATGCTCCTGTAGCTCCGCATGACTCTCTTCTAGACGCCTAAATCGAGTAATGTAATCAGCGTGCTTTTTCTTTAAGTCGCTGTACGCAGCAGATAGTTTAGCATGTTCCTCTTCAAGAGCGAGTTCGATGTCTTGGTGTATCTTGTGAGGCAGTGTTTCGTCAACGGCTTTCGCATCCGTATTCTTATCGTTTGGTTGCATCTAATAGAAATGTCAGTCGCTGGAATTTGGACGTGGAGTTTTTGGGATTTACCTTTTGTATAACACTAGCTATTTCATTTTGCGAGGTAAGGTCGAGCTTGTTCTGGATTGTGTTGATGTATTTCGCCTTGTTCGTGCCATGTACAGCTGCCAGGAGGAATATAGTGAGAAGCTGGATGCAGATGTCAGTGAGGCCGATCTGGAGTTTCTTTTCGTGAGTCACTACCTTGATCGTTTGTTCCGCATCATCGTGCTCTGCAATAGAATTGAAATCTGCCGGATTCTCTAGTGTCATAGGATCGAGGTCGGGGCATTGAACGCGGACATATCGTAGCAAAGACTTGTAAACTGTTTCCAAACTGCGCTTCTTCGCGAGCCATTTTGACGAAGGTGTGGGCTGCTCGAGTTCGACGGCGTAGGTGGGATCGAGGTCCTCTGTAGGCATCATTTAGCTCCTAATAGTTTTAATGGGGAGGAGCAAAGGTTTCCTATAATATACTTACCAAGCATTAGGGAGAGGACTCGGCCATCGGTCAGGTCGACCAGAGACTCGACCTCGGAGTCGAGGGGGAATGTGTTTATCTGCGAAACATAGTCAGAAAAATACTCTCGATAAATAGGAGCGAGAGAAGAAAGAAAGATAATACCCAGTTGAGAAGAGCTGCCTCTGTGGCTGTGGGTTGAGTGTGAGGCATAGTTGATCACTCGGGATTCTATCCTTCGAAAGCGTTGTTGTAGTATGAAGTCAGGCAAAGGAGGCGGAGGCGGTGTTATGTTGGTTTATTCTTGTTAATGGGTTTCCAAAGTCGTATGGCATCTTGAAGAGCAGGGCTTGCATTGCATTTATGTTAACCCAAACTTACCTTGTTTCGAGGTCAGTCGCGACAATGGATAAACCTAGCGCTTCACGACGCGATCCGGCTATCAAATCAAAGGCTAGAGCCCCTGAGCTTTATTTAATCCATGACAACCCCACAATCTTGATTGTTGCGGAGGGCTGTTTTAAAACCTTTAATCATTTTTTCTTTATGGCCGCAAATGGAACAAAGGATTCGGTTTTCTATACCCGTTCGACGATTTGAAGAAAGGGCGTTGCTACAAATCGCATTTGGTGATCTGATAAAGGCTTTGTAACACGAATTTCTCACACAATAGCTGTCAAACAATGATAGCCTCGAGCATTGGACTGAAAAGCGATAGTATAGGGGGGTTTGCTTATCATAGCTGATAGAGCACTGGAATTCTAGATGCGAAGAGTCCGGATGCATATATGTAGAACTTCCTTCACCGCAGCAGAGTCTAGTGACATTCCACATTATGTCCTATTCTGCACAGTGTCATTCGTGGGATATACCGTGGAAAGGCCCAAAAGTAAACAAGGCGGTACCATCACGCGCAAGCACCTCGGAAGCAATTTGAATGAGCTCAATTTGAATAGCCCAACAGTTATACCATACACCTATGCGCCGTCCTAGACCCCCTTTCCTATTCCATCCGCGCCTTGAAACCGTACGCCAAAATGACTATGTGTTGACTAGCCTTTATGATCATCCGTTGATGGAGACCATCTGATCTTCCTCAATAACTGCAGGATATTCGTTTGCCAAGGTCATAAAGGATTCAAGTACTTTCGCGGGTGCCTTCGCAGCAAAACCCCTATCAGGAGTTAGGAAGCAGCTCTAGGTTGGACAAGGCCAACTTACTTGATAAGCTTGTATTCGTGGGTAATAACTCCTCCACCCGTCTTAATGGCACTCATTGCAGAGTCTATGATGTCGTTTGGAGTCGCATCCGGGTATGTAACTATGACAGACTTTAGTGGCACGGCTGCGCCTAAGGCAACTGCGGCGAGCGCAACAAGGGAGAAGATGGTAACCTTCATTTTCAATCGTGAGGTTTTGTTGTGTGTTTCTCGAAGGTGATGGGATGTTTTGCGACGTGAGGTTGAAAGTGATGTGACTTATCCGTACGTACCCGTGGCCACGCGCCTTACCAATTTCGCTCTTAGACTCATTCGGTACCTTTGACGGTTTGTTCTTTAACCCCACCGCGTTAGTCAGCACCCATTCAAAGAACCGCAACCGCCCGAGCTTCTGGTGCTTCGTCTCTGCAGACTTGTCTTGTCATCCTCAAACAACAACAAGAACAACGACGACCTCAATCCACATCAGCACAGCACAAACACACGACGTAACGACGGAAGCTTAGACAATTGTCGCAACCTATGCGCTTGGACGTCTGATTACCTTTAATCGCCTTCGTTGCTCGTTTCTTTGATATTGGGTACTTGGGGCGCAGAGGAAGTTGGGCAAAAAGAGACAGCAGAAGGCTGAATCGGTTGAAGAAGACGGACTTGGAGGCGCGGTTGCCACCTGGTGGATTGGACAGTCATCAAAATACACACTTCTTGTTCTTCTGAGTGAATGCCTTGCGTGGATCTAGCTAGCTGCACTTGAAAAGCTCTCCAGAAGTTCCTACCCGAAGTTTGGTGGTTTGCTCCTGCGAGACAAAGCCACTTTCATTGTGGAAGCCTTTGGCCTTTGCCCAGATCATCTCATCAAAAGCATTTCTATTCTCCCGGCTTTCCATAGCCCCACCATGACCACCGAGTTCTCTGACGATGTTGCGGAGGATTACAAGAGGGCGCTTGAAGACTTGACCATGAATTCACGATATGAGATCAGCAATCTAACAGTCATCGCAAGAGAGAATACAGAGCACGCTCTCGCCATTTCCGAGGCCTTGAAGAGCCATATCAAGCAGGTAGGATAACTTCTCGTTCAATTTATACTAGAGTATCTAGTAATCTTTTGTTTGCGTGATTTCTATCTTGTAAAATTGATCGGGCGTTTACTTACACTTCGTTAGACCTCGCCGCAGAAGAAGCTTCCTGCATTCTACGTGCTCGACTCCGTTATTAAGAACGTTGGAACACCATACACAATCTTCCTTTCCCGCGGCCTTTACTCGACATTTATGGAGGCATACGCTTTAGTGGACAACAGTGTGAGGAGGAAGATGGATGAAATGCTGAAGACTTGGAAGGAGCCTGTGCCAGGGGCTTTGGACACACGCCCGGTATTTCCACGAGATGTCACGGGTCCAATAGAGAATGCTTTGATTAAGGCTAGGACGTCTGCAATCCAGGCTCAGCAAGAACACACGAGAAGTCAGCAGCAGATACTGGGGCGTGGGCGACCTGGTCCATCGCCTGCTCCCTACCGTGAAACTCCTACTCCACCAAATGCATACCGACAGCCACCTCCTCCTATACAACAGGGATACAACTCAAACTACACCCAGCAGCAGTATCCTCCGGCCATGAATGGCCAACAATACGGCCAGCCACCACATGTCCAACAGCCATATGGACTGCCGCCTGTGAGTAGACCTTTTTCTTGCAGATTTGACTATACTAATCGAGACCAGCGACCACCAACCCATAATTACATTCCACATAACGCAAGTGCGGGATCATGGCAACAACCCCTGCCGCAGCAAGGATATAGTGCACATGACAATAGCATAGATGAACTGAACAGTGATATTGCAAACCTTATCACAGTTTTCAAGACAGACTTTGCTCTAAACCCGCTGGATGGCAGTATACAAAAGAGACTGAAGGCATTGCTTGACCTACAATCTATAATGCAGAGTCAAAGATTGCCCCCTCAGCAAATTTCTGAAATTCAGACCCAAGTGGCAAAACTTTCTGAAGCATCTAAAGCGACACCTAAAGCACCCCAGTCTCCTACCCCTGCCCTAGTTCCTGCTCAACTTCCACAGCAAAATTCTCTAAGCTCACTCTTGGGTCCGGGGGGACAGGGTACTCTCGCAGCGCTGCTGGCGAAACAAACACCTCCCATTCAAACCCGATCACCACAACCAGCTCTTAATCAACCATTCAACCCACCTCCTGTATCTGTGGTCCCCACACCGGTTCCAGATACCGGTTCTCTGTTTGAAAAGTTACTAGCAGCAGGTATAATTTCAGCGCCACCTGCCACAAGTACACCTACCCCGAACAATGCGTTGCCTGCAAACATATCTGGGTATCGACCCCCATTCATCCCAAATCCATCCAGAACACCGTTGGGAGAAATACCGAATGATGTCGTCCTGAAGACTTCTTCGTTAAAAATGTAAGCAACTCCCATTTCTATGTTGACTTCGTGGCGCTAATACGAACAGTCCTCGTCCACATCTCATATCCAGTCTTTATGAGAAACTTGGTGCACCATGTACGCAATGCGGCAGACGGTTCCAATCTAATGAAGAGGGCAAAAAGAAAAAGACAGCCCATATGGATTGGCACTTCAGAGTACATCAACGAATGACGGAAGCGGAGAAGAGAGGTCAACATCGAAGTTGGTATGTTGATGAATTGGTAAGTTCCTGTTCTAAATCTGTTCTTGGGGTGTAAAATTAACACATTACAGGATTGGATCAAGTCTCGAGAGGTGGAAGGGGACCAGAATACTAATAATAGCGACAATACAAACGGCTCTGGCGTTGCTAGCTCTAGTATAGCGAGTAAACCAAAACTGCAGTATCTCCCCGTTCCAGATGACCCTGCACTTGCAAGTAGCACATGTCCTATCTGCACAGAGAAGTTTGAAATGAAGTGGCTCGATGAGGCTCAGGAGTTTGTCTGGATGGATGCCAAAAAGATCGACCAGCGGATCTACCATATTAGTTGCTACGAGGATGTCAACAAAGCTGGCATTAAGAGAACCACGCCAGAACCGGTTCTTGGGAAGCGGAAACATGAGGTAAGTAGTTCCCACTAGTTTATGAGATGCGAATCTAACAAAGATCAGAATGATGATATTGCAGTTCGCTCAAAGATTAAGACAGAGCCCTATTAAAGAGAGTATTACTAGTAAAAGTGATTGGGCGGGCATACGCCCTCTAGATGGCATGATTGCATAGCGTCGGAGTTGGTGGCTTGGGATGTAAATGGCTCCTTTTAATTAGCTGGTACCAATACAAACATTACAAACCTGCAAAAGAAGTCTTTCAGTCATACAACAACAAAACCGTGAGTTTTTACAAATATAAGTTCCTCAAGTTTTCCTATAATACGATAAGCCTCGAGACATTCATTAGCCTCGGAAGAGTATCTGCGAAAGTTACTCTATACCGAAGTAGTACACGTGACTGGCTCCAGGTCCAAGGATGCGATGCGATGCAACCTGCGCTTGCCTTGATTAGACTCGCTTATTCCGCACAAAGGAATCTTTTTTCAAGACTTGCGAAAGTTCAAGAAGCTCATCCAACGAATCTACAACTTCAACCAAGAACTTGATAGATTCAGTCTCCGCCCAACTGCGGTTAAATTGATTGATCTTCCTGTTCATCTCCAAAAACCGAACCAAAGTAAGCCTGCTCCTGCTCCTCTCCGCCTTCGCGCATCAACACAAAAGGGCAATTCCTCTTCCACGCAATCGTACTGACAATATTCCTCCCCCAGCCAACAAGATGAAGCACCTCGCAGCATACCTCCTCCTCTCCCTCGGTGGCAAGGCCGCCCCTACCGCCAAGGACGTTAAGACCGTTCTCGAATCCGTCGGAATCGAGGCTGATGACGAGCGTCTCTCCACTCTCATCTCTGAGCTCAAGGGCAAGGATCTCCAAGAGGTATACACACAACCTATGTAGCAGAACAGGAAGGGAGGATCTAGGGCTAATAATTCCGGGCAGTTGATCGCTGAGGGCTCAACCAAGCTCGCATCCGTTCCCTCAGGTGGTGCCGGAGGTGCTGCCCCAGCTGCTGGTGGTGCTGCCGCTGCTGGTGGTGCCGCTGAGGAGAAGGAGGAAGAGAAGAAGGAAGAGGGTATGTTCCCCCAAATACACTTGCGCCCAGGGGCCATTGCTGACGGTTTGTGCAGAGAAGGAAGAGTCCGACGAGGATATGGGCTTCGGTCTCTTCGACTAAGCAGTCAATGTACGGTACGACACATTCGATGCTCTCTTTCTACGGATACAAGTGGACAGGGCTTCGGGAAGGGGTTGTGCGGGCTTTGCCTGTTCTTTGCATGTCATGGGAGTCAAGGGACGGAATTGGAATTTGCGGATCTTCTCATGAGGGATGGCCAATTATGCATGCTAGATAGCGCAATACAGACGTGCTTCTTCCAAATACGATTTCGCTGTGATTTCCCGGGCTACGACAGGCCTGTTTAGACTGTACAGGAAGTCCATGTCCAATTGCAGATATGGGAACTACCTGTGTACCTGTGCACTTGGAAATATGAAACTTTAGGTCGAGGACTTGGGATGTTGAAGGACAAAATGCCCTATTTCAAGAGCGCAAAAAGCATTTGTAGAATGAATGAAGAGAAAGGCTTCTAGAATAAGGTAGCAATGGGATATGCTGCAATGTCTCAGGTGCAAATCACTACAATCACCTACCCAAAGTATTATGATTTTGATCATATTAAGGCATAATATCTAAATCTTCTTTTAAGCCGTCTTATTCCCAAGTTATTGGAATTCACCGGTTGTTCAGTTCACTTGCTCCGTACTTCACTTGCTGGAGTGTCTCCCCCTCCCCTCTACTGCACTGGGATTGGCTGATGCAAGCGAACCCTACCAAATAGTTTCAGCGCTAATGACTAAGCTTCCACAACTTGCAATCGCAAAATTCAAGACGCCCACGAAAATCGAACATCACGCCGACATTGACCTTCGTTTTTCGACAACCCTCGAAAAGCGATCCCCAAGTCAACTCCCGCAATCATGGCCGACGAATACGTGCGTATCTACCTCTCTCCGATCCATGTCCTTATATCTCTGCAAACCTGCAAGCTCTCGCAGAGATCGATGGATCTGCCTACCTACCCCTCCCAACCAAGACGAAGCAATAGCTAACAATTTACTCCCGCAACAGGACGCAGAGGCAGCCGCCGAAATCAAGAAGAAGAGAACCTTCAGAAAATTCTCGTACCGTGGCATCGACCTCGACCAGTATGCCTCCCACACACACACACAC
>QGMG01000777.1:0-18447 GCA_007825325.1 Lachnellula cervina | reverse complement strand
CAACCACCAAACCAACCACGTCACCCCAAACTGCGCCACAAACGCACACGTCGAAAAGATAAAGCCTTTTTTAAACCGTGGCGCCTGTTGAGCTGGGTATGTCAACAGCGGTACCCACGTACTAAACGCATATCCAGCCGCATTCATGATCCCCAACACCAAAGCGCGTTCCTCGGCATCGTTGCCGCAGATTTCGTTGGCCCAGGACATGGAGAGCGGACCGTAGGGAACGGCGATTCGGCCGGTGAAGTAGGAGATCCATTTTAGACCTTTGGGGACGTCCCAGATGGCTAGGAAGAGGGCGGAGAAGAATCCAAAGAACTGTGGGATTTTAGTGAGCGGTGGAAAATATATCAGGGGAGATGAGGGAGGGAGGGAGGGAGGGAGACGTACGGTTGAAATTGTCATGACGATGGGGCGGTTGCGGAGGAAGTCGCTGAGAATTGCGAAGCCAACAGTACATACGAGCTGTATGGCACTTTGGCCTGTTGGGATGACGTTCTGTGCTGCTTTTAGTAAGTGATATCAGGACTTCGTTAAAGGTGGCTTACGATTTCAGTAATAGGCCACTTATTGGCTTTCAACCAAAGTGCCAATGGTGAAATACTAGATGAAGGTCCAATATTGATAAATATGATGTAAAGAACGGTAAGAGCCCAGACATGCCACCTCGTGAATACTCTCCTCAAAATCGACCACCCTAACTTCCTTCTCGGCGCTCGTCCAACATCATCCATCCTTTTCTTCGCCAAGTCCGCATCGTCCTCGGTCAAGTAGAATGCTCTAGTGTTTTCAGGTAAATCTGGAATCAGAAAGAAACCTGCGAGACAAATGGGAGCACTGATAAGCCCATCCATGATAAACAGCCACTGCCATCCTGCCTTACCACCCGTGCCATTCAATCCCTTATATACCGCCGCCTGCAGATACCCAGAGAACATGCCCGCTGCAGCAGCCGATGCGTGAAAGATACCAGCTCGTTTCCCCAACTCCGAGGGTTTATACCAGGATCCAATGAGGAAATGAGCAGCTGGGTAAAATATGCTTTCGACGAGACCGACGAAAAATCGTATTGCGATGACATGATTGGAAGTTGAAGCCGCCGCCAGACAGAATGTAAGTATCGTCCAAACTAGTTCGCAGGATGGTATCCAGATTGACGGTCTTACTTTCGTTAGGATAAGCTGAGAGGGAAGTTGGCCAACCACGTATCCTGCGGTCCACGCCACGTCAATGAGGTTTATTTCATTGGCATTCATTTTAAGGTCCTCCTTCATTCCGCTAACATAAGCGTTGCTAATATTTGTCTGGTCCAAATTCTTGATGAAGTAGCCAAGAGATAGAATGGTCAATAGAGAGAGGTCGAGTTTTTGAATGAACTTTCGCTCTACGTGTGTTCTGTTTGGCTCGTAGTCCTATGTTTTCGTCAGCGTCGAGTCCTTGATCTGAAATCGTAATATTACCCAGAGATATGACCACCATGGTGGCTTCTTTTTGACAACTGGCTCTGAAATGATCGACTCGGAATCCGACTCAGAATCCGACGGACTAGGTGTTGTGTTCACGGCTCCATAACGAGACTTGTCATCGGACCTTTTGATGAGCTTCGAACTACCCATTTGTCGGAAGCTGACTGATAAACTTTGAGAATAGATGACGCAAACCCCGTCTTTGAGATGAAGGGGATTCATCTGGCATGGCCATACGAGCTAGGCCTCGCCATAGATGCAGCTCCTGGAACGGCCCCGGATCTAGTCTGCCTGGCCGAACTGCAGCTGCAATATATGTTGTGCTACAAAGGATTCATGATGCCACTGGGCAATGTAACAAATAAGAATGATGGCACAAGGGGTAAAAGATAAGATAGCATGACAAGATGGCTGCTTTGGGCAGTCAAGTAGCGAAATGCTTTGTAAAATGGTAAGAATGACTTTCAAGACGCCAATCAATCGAAAGACGGACGAGATTTAGGCCGTTGAATGTTGGCGGTGCGGTGCTGTCGTCAAAGCTGTAGAAAGCACCTCATCGACCAGGTCAGCGGTAGCTGATTGGCCGAAGCTCCACCAAGCTCTATCAACCCCACATCTGCTCAGGCTTCCACACCACAACTATGAGAGATCGCCAATCTACCCCTCATTCTTGTGTCCAGCACGCGTTGGATTGGAAATCAAATATATCGTACTGTCATCCTTATCGCGAGAGGATATAAAAGAAAACGAAACCCACATGAGGATCTTATATTACACTTTCAGCAAGTACACATCTACCCCAGCATATCTCCAGTAAACCATACACAAAGAAAATGGCACCTTCAGCAATTGACGTTCCCCAGCCAATCGATTCTCGGATCAAAGATGTTGTGATTCAAAAGAAAGATACACTCCCTCTGCCAGCCGCTGCGCGAGCCCGTCTTGAGAAGGCAGGCATTGATCTCAGCAATGGATATCCAGAGCGTCCAGCCAAGCCGTTGTTCCTTGACGATGCATACAATATCAGAAACGAGGAGCGCGAGCACGTTGAGGCTGGAGCCCGAGCCGATAAATCCAAGAGTGCTCTGTTTTCAGCAGCAAAAGAAGTCATCGACTTGACACGCCACATCGGCACAGAGATCGTAGGTCTCCAGCTGAAGGATCTTAATTCTCAGCAACGAGACGAGTTGGGACTGCTCATCTCAGAGAGATCGGTTGTTTTCTTCAGAGATCAGGATATTACTCCCCAACAACAGAAGAGTTTGGGAGAGCATTATGGAGAGATTGAAATCCATGTAGGTGAAAGAGACAGTGGAGAGTGATGCGGTACTGATGTTTCCTAGCCACAAGTTCCGCACGTACCTGGCGTTCCTGGGGTGAATATCATCTGGCCTGCACTTCAAGCTCAGGAGAGACCAGCCTCTTTCAGACAGCCAGGAGGTGCATCAAGATGGCACACTGACTTGGTCCATGAGAAGCACCCTGCGGGAATTACACACTTGCATAACGACACCATTCCTTCGATCGGCGGCGATACTCTGTGGGCCAGTGGTTATGCTGCGTATTCAAAATTGAGCCCAGACTTCCGAAAGATCATCGATGGGAAGCAAGCTATCTATGTAAGCGCTCACACATACCTCGATCGCAACGACCCGTACGCCGGCCCAAAACACATTGAACGCATCCACCCTATTGTCCGCGTTCATCCGGCTACTGGTTGGAAGTCTCTGTGGGTAAATAGAGCGATGACCAAGTCCATTGTTGGGCTTGACAAGGCTGAGAGCGACGTGATCCTCAATTATCTATACGATGTGTATGAGAAGAACGTCGACATCCAGGTCCGTTTCAAGTGGACTCCGAGAACTTCGGCACTCTGGGATAATAGAATAACCATGCACAACGCATCTTGGGATTATGAGGGTTCCGAACCAAGACACGGCACTCGTGTAACCTCGCTGGCTGAGAAGCCCTTTTTTGATCCCGAGGCCCCTAGCAGGCGACAGGCGTTGGGGCTCAAGGATGACTGATTTGATATTAGGCCGGCTGTGGGGAGCATATATGGCTGAAGCTTTTGATGACCTTCTTGAATTGATATTAACAAATGGGATGATAATTGGAACAATTGCCAGGAGGACAGCCTGTTGGCAGGATTTGAAAAAGCAAAATGGTGTGCACACGTGATTATGAGACTATTCCGTATTTGGCCTCGCACCTTTAGGTACGGTACCTAGGTAGTTTAGGGAATGAATCTTCCTACTTCTTCATTCTGTGTCAATAATATGTTCGATCAGTTTCAATATTAAATCAAGACTTCAATTGAGCCTACAAACAACCCAGAAAGCTTAACCTCCCTAACTTTACTTTGTGCTTTTACAAAAGCTATAACGAAGCCCAGAGAGTGATGTCAAGTGGCTGAGAGAGACCTTTCGAGATTGCATCCCACAAGTTCCTCAGCATATTTCCACTGCAAGAAGCTCGAATTGCCCTTATCAGCCATGAAAGGATCACGGCAGTCACTCACGCCTACAAGGTGTTCTTGAAGAGTGTATCGCAAAAACCCCTAGCCAGATATGCAGTCTACGATGGAGACTTCATGGAGAACCCAGTATATTCATCAAGCGTCTGCGAAATGATCCAGGGACTTTTCCTCTCGAAAGGTATTCTCATGCGAGGGGCTACTACTTCCAGCCAAGACTTCAAACAGATCAGGACTCCTGTTGAATCAGACCAGAAGGGAAAAGAGATCTAGGAGGGAGGCACAAAGTCCGAAAATAAATGATAAATCTCTTCCCTTGCACGTTAGCGAACAACCAGGTTCACAAGGAACGTCGAAACACTGAAGCGCTCACAATATAACCCCCATTACATCCCCCCACGCCCTCGCCGGAGAACTACAATTCGGACACCCCCATTACATTGTCCCCCGCATCCGCTGCATCAACCTCTTCCGAGAACTCTACGACATGCTCTGGGAAGAAGCATCCTGCGAATTCGAAGGTACGACCGAAGACAGCAAGCCAGACAAGGAGATATCACAGTACGTGAGCTGGCTGCCGCCTTGCTGTCATCCAGATTGGGTGTTTGGGGACCAGATAAAGCCGTACACATCGTGAAAGAAGAATCTGTATTGAAATGGCAGGAACGCAAGTTTCAGCAGGTCAAATGAAGACGGGCAAGGCTATCAATAACGCGAAACCCGAATGATTCTGTTAAGCCCACCCATTGTCTACGGGTGATTGACCCATCTCATGCATAGCGGTAAGGCAAGAAGCACATTGACAGAAGGTCTGACTCTAGACGATGTTTCGGTGGCTTAATAAACGACGATAGCTACAATCCCGCAGTTGGATTTTGAGAACTATCTCAGCCTTGCAGTGTTTCACAGTCGGTGCACCCCGCTGACCACCCCCAGAAATCAAGATAAGGGCATCTGGCATCTTGCATGTGATGGAGCGGAGCTTGATGATTTCCAGCTTCGATATCACCGTTTTTCACGAACATAAACTGATAATGAATCGCAGCTTCACATTTGGAGAAGTAACGTGGTTGTCTTGCACAGGAACCGGAAAGCCCGGCATTGAGAATTTGAGGGATTAAATTCTGTGTTTGCGAGTTGCTAATACTGCTAGAAACTCGAATTATTTATTTGTCGGCAGGAAACGAAGAATTATACTCGACTTTAGTATGTCCGGGCAAGCGTATGAGCATGTTCATGCTGAGGAGGAGAGAGGAGGTTGGGTTGGACGTCGATATCTTGGTTGGTGGCACTCGGCCTGAACCACGCTAATCTACATCCAGTACCGCAACCCTGTAAAGATCTCTTCGAGAAGAGGGTCTGATGTTGTTTCTATCCAACAACGCCAATAAACAGTCTCACACCGACCCACGTACTGCAAGACAACTCAGTGAGTACGATGTACCCTCTTTTACGACTTCAATGGTCAAATTTTCAGGATCGCCAAACCGCCCAGCCTCTCTAGATGCATCGCTTAGCTCGACACACCAATTGCAGCTGGAGGAGAGAAAAGTGTTACGATAGCGTCGAGATGCAGCAAGCTTCAATACGAGAATGGCGCTCCCGGATCAAGGCTCCAGGAAAAGCTTAAATTATATATATATATATATTAACAATGAAGGCTGTCGTTCTAACAGCGTGGCTTCTGGAAACCAGCAAATATTATTAACGCATAATGTTGGCATTGATTGCTATGAAGTTGTTTGTGTTTGCCTGAACGAAGAACATCAAGCTCAGCACAACTGGCAACGCAAAAGCGTTGAATACATACTGGCCGTGGCCTTGATTGCTTTGGCTTTTCTAACACGACTTGTTGGACCAAGACGAGAATCCAGATGGCGTTCCTACTATACATGCTGGGCATGGCGCACCACCCAAACTCAGATGTCCCAACCACCTCGATGCTTCCAAGCAAAGAGCGCAGGAGGCTACAAAAACCACCTCGAGCCTTCCGTCCCTGTAGAGACATCTTCGATGTTGTAAAGGCCCAATCCTGCTTGACACTCACAGAAAACGAGAACGGTGCCGATGACGCTCTGACCGACCAGGGGCACAGTCAGCTCCAGAAAACCGGAAATACGAGCGAGGCTTCTTTTGAACATCCGCCCAAGAATGTCCTCGAAACTCACCCTTCAAATCATTCAAACGAAGCGCTCAGCCATTATTCCGGGGACGAAATGGATGCTGGGGACTGCAAACGTCGGAGATGCAAAACTCCAGTCTTGTATGTTGGACAACTAGAATCCGAGCCCCTAGAAATCGAAATCGACCCCGCCAAGTGCTACGCCGACCAGTATCGCGCCGAATTACCACCCCGCGTCTACACGCCCTCCATCGAACCTCAGCTCGCGAAAGCACCGCGAAGACGGCTGCGGAAAATCAAAAGCCAGCTGAGTCTACGCGATACCATTAAAGCGCACGCAAGATCCAATTCCAACATTTCGAGTTGCGAGACTCTCGTGGGCTTGGATTCGCCTCAATCACCAGCTTCAACAATGTCCATCTCACCAACAAAAAGCTATTTTGAGATCGAGAAGCTCCATCTAGTGGATAAACCTTACACGCGCATCCTCCCGCCTGATTCGCAGGGCTGGGACGCACTCCCTGATGCGGACGATGACATCGCGCTTCAAATGTGCACGACCCTGTTATCCAATGAACTCGCAACGGTACTCTCCAAACACCATCCCCACGAAAAGGAAGACGGACGTCCGGACTACAAATCCTGCTCATGATTGAAGCCTACGAAGCCATGCAGCAGCAAGTGCGACAGGATCTCTACGAGTCGCAATTTACGGGGCAGACGTGTCAATTGAAAGGGCTTGACAGCATCCTGGATCACTGGCTCGACACGCTGTATGCGATGCATGAGCAGACGCAGAAGATCGAGTGCGAGAAGATCGACGAGGTTGTTGAGATTGAAGACGAGGTGGAGGACTGGCCACTGCGGCGGTCTGTAATGTCGCCAGCTCCGTACGTCAACCAAAGAGGCTGGTTCTGAAGCAATACGAGGAGGTTATTGAATCTTTTCGAAACTTGGCGTGGCGTGGTGGTGGGAATACGAAGAAAGGAGGACCCCTCATTGAGCAGAGAGCCAATGAAGAGGAGGAGCTTGGGTTGGGTGGGACGCACACCCCACTTACTGGAAGAGGAGCGTCACATGATGTGTACACGGATTACGAGATTACGAAAATATTGCTTCCGATTGTTACACAAGCGACGGAAGATCCCGGTTTAGGCGTTGGTATTGCTCTTCTGGCAGACAGGTTCAGGGTACCATCTTTGTAATGAGTCTAATGACAGACAAACCACTTAATGATAATGATAATAACGACACAGTGCCCATTCAAGTTCTTGGCGTGTAGTCGAGAGTATGTGTTTGTTAAAAAGAGTTAAGTCGTCGGACCAAACAGGAATCTGCTTTCTATATTCATCACATGTCTAAAAAATGTTATACTTCGTAGATGGGACGACTGACCTTCCCAACCTCGCATCAGCTGCGAAACCGTTCAAACAGCAGTCTGCCTGTCAAAGGTAGGTTCCTGGGATTCCGAAGTCGTGGTGAACTATGCAGAGTACCGGTATCTCTCAAGTCTTGAGACTTTCAAAGATTTTCATTGCAGAATTCGCAACGCTTCCTGAGACATCAGCAGAAAAGTAGTAAGTCAGGGTTGAAATGATTCCCCAATGAAAGATTTTCACTCAGAGGTTACTACTTAACAGAATTAAGTGAGTAAACCTAGAGAGACTTTACCTTATGTCCACGCAAATACATCACGTGATGTACCTGAAAGACCTCGGGAATACCTGGTATACCTGGTGGTGTGCCAGTTGCCTTTGCGGTCGTGACATTTTATATAGTCATTGAAATGACTTGAATGTGCCCATGCACAAGAGTTCTTCTCGGTAGAGATACTGCAAGACGTCGCAGTTGTCGACCTCAACATCGACAATGCTGGTACAACATAAATGTCTAGCATAGACCCGACGGTTATAAAATGTAACTGGAGCAGTATTAGCAGGAGTCTTCCTCGGAGCAATTTTGCGGGACTGATATGGAGGCCTTGGACATGTACTTGCTATACTGGACGTCATGCAGGACATCATGATGTTTACGACTTTCGTCGTCTTTCTTTTCGATGATTGAACATGATATTGCTGAGGTTCCAAGCTGACTTTTGAGTTGGCAGGAAGAATGTTTTTGAGGTTAATTCGTCCCGGGCGGGCTGCGGGTTAAAGATAAAAGAAAACATCCACAGGTACAGACAGGGCTTGTGGTCTCAAGGGTGATCTTGTACAGTACGGCAGCTGCTACCCCTGGCCTGGCCCCTGAGCCGCCGAGGTGGCCCCTGCGTAAAATTTGTTTTGCCTGGTCCTGGACTCCATGCTATTTTAGTGACACTTCATACAGTGTTTTCGCGGGGTAGTCCCACGTCTCAACGGAGTAGAGTATTTCTGGAAATGCCGGCTTTACTCCGTAAAATGTTTCAGAGAATCAGAAGCTCTCCGTGAAGCTCGGCATTGTTCCCTCACTCTGATATGCATCCCTTCAGCTGCCTCTCCACACGCAAATTTCAAAATTGCCGTTCCTGGAAGACGGCCAATCTTATGCGGGGACTCTTATGCGGGGATCGGTCTCGCCCCACCATTCGCCTGCAGTCCCCGCATCGTAGCCCCCTCCACGAGGCTTTGACCTTCCACTTCAGCTGCACAAAGCAGACAATAGGGCAATTCGGTATGCAGACTGGAGCACTCAGAACATCACGTGGAGTACTACCTTCACCGCTGATACCCCGTATAGATGTCGTGTTAAGTAACGCGTCTCCCCAGCTTTCTGGTGCAACAATTTCTCTCCTCACTTCACTCTCTCAATCAATCAGCCAGCTCTCGATTTGAAAGGCAAAATCTCATCTCATCTCATTCCGAAATACACCCAATTCCTCCTTTTCAAAAATGGCTATTCAAAAGCTCAAGATTGCTTGCGCAGGTCTCGGCCGCATGGGCAAGCGCCATGCTCTCCATTTTCTAAACCGCACTCCTCGGGCTGAATTGGTGGCAGCAAGCACCCCAGATGATGTGGAAATGCAATGGGCAAAAACAAATCTAGAGCCTTTCGGAGTCCGTCTGTATAAGGACTACGACGAGATGCTCAAGCAGGAGGGCCTTGAAGCCGTGGTCATTGCATCTGCGACCATTGTGCACGCTGAGCAAGCCATCAAGGGCATAGAAGCAAACCTGCACGTGCTGTGCGAGAAGCCACTCTCTGTAACTGTCGAAGGTGTAAGTTCTATCCTACCACCCACCTCTTCTCTTTACTTCCATGATGGTTATGGCATATACTAACTTGCTTGCAATAGTCGCAATCCGTAGCGGACGCCGCGAAGAAGAAGCCCCATCTCAAAGTCATGTGCGGATTCTCTCGCCGCTTCGACGACTCCTACCGCGACGCCTACCAAAAGATGGACAGTGGCCTAATCGGCCGGCCCTCCATCTTCCGCTCGCAAACCTGCGACAAGCTCGACCCGTCGGGCTTCTTCGTCGCCTACGCCGAGTTCTCGGGCGGCATATTCGTCGACTGCTCGATCCATGACATCGATCTCGCGCTGTGGTTCTTCGGCCAGGACAGCCACGTGAAGTCGGTCGTCGCGTCCGGCATCACGGCCGTGCAGCCCGAGCTGGCCAAGCACAAGGATGTGGATAACGGGGTCGGGATCGTCGAGTTCTACGGCGGCCAGATCGCGTATCTCTTCTGCAGCCGCATGATGGCAGCGGGGCAGGACGATGCTACGGAGATTATCGGCACGGAGGGCAAGCTTACCGTGAACGCTCAGCCGTCGAGCAACCTGGTGAACATCTACGAGCCGACGGGCATCAGGAGGGAGATCCCGGCCCACTATTACGGGAGGTTCGAGCAGGCGTTTGTGAACGAGGCGAATGAGTTTACAAAGTGTTGCTTAGAGGATCTGAAGCTGCCGATGAAGTTGAGTGGTGCGGTGCAGGCGGTGAAGATTGGGGTTGCGCTTCAGGAGAGCTTGAATTCGGGGAAGAAGATTTATTTCGATGAGGTGGGAAGGAGATCTGAAAAGGCACAGCTTTGATTTGGTTTAGATTGTTGGTAGAATTAGACTTGGTTATTGATATATAAGTATTTACAGCGATTACAGAAGTGTTTCATCCGATGGAGTTTTGAGATTTCTGCTGCATAGTATACAGATATAGTATCATGCACACACTTGCTCCCTTTCACCTCAGAGGAACTTTTAGGTCTTAAACAACGTGCAATAATACATAGGCTTTGTATAAAATTTTCTAGCATCAGTGGACTTAATACTAGATGATTTTGTCTATGCAAGTCCTGTTGATACTACAAACGATTAGGACTCGAAGGATGGACGGGAAGGCATAGTTGAAACATTTGAGGACGAGGGGATTGACTCGGCAGTGGTAGTTGTATACATATGTGGTAGAAGCGGTTCAGAAGCATGACTTTAAAAGTGTAGTATTGTTATGGGTATAATCACGTTCCACGAAGCGTGTTCAAAAGTAACATAAGATAAAGCAAGGAAAATCGTAATTTCTTCTTCTATGTAGTTGGAAGAAGTCCTATCCCCTTGAATACCATGCCATGGTCCATGAACCACACCTTAATTCTCTCATACACTATACGCCAAAAAAAAGAGAATTCTACCAGTCGAGGACCTTCTTTGGGAAAAACTCGTCGATGAGCTCAAGGTAGTATGGCTGTAGGATTGTTAGTATAGTTACAAAGATAGAACACAGAAATAGTAAATAGGATTTCCATACCTTGAGCGTCTCGACATCTGGCACGCCATCATCCTTGCTATAAAGATCATAAGGATTGAAAGCCTGCACAGCCTCCAACATCTTCTCATCATGCGCCGTCATAAAATACTTGTACGCGCCCTCCTTGTGCCACGGGTAAAAAGAATGGTACCGGATCATAGCCAGCGCCTCAGCCGGTAAAGTCGACTGGTCCTTGACAACATGATACAGATACTCATCGTGACCCCACGAAAGCATAATGTTATCGATGCCGCAGCCAGGCGAGTAGATGCCGTGCTGGGTGCTATAGATCGGGTCCTGGGTATCCGGGTTGTTCGCAAAGGTGTCGTATGGCTTCTCGCTATAGATGATCCCAGGACTCCATGCACACCCAACGGGAAACGTATCGCCGACAACGTCCCACTGCGCTTGGCTGTCACGGAATGCGCATATCAGCTTCCCCAGATCGTGGATCAGGCCCGTGACTTGCATCCAGCGCGGCTTGCCATCCCTGCGCATGGCCTCGGCGGACTGCAGCAGGTGCTGGATCTGGGAGAGCGAGGTGTCCGGGTCCGAGTCGTCGACGAATCTGTTGAGTCTCTCCATGGCTTCCCAGATGCTCATCTTGGCGCGGACTTTGGACTTGAAGTCGTTGCGGGCCCAGAGGTTGTAGGCGACGGTCTGGTTCTCGTGTTGGGTGCGGTAGAGGCCGACGACGGTCTCGTCGGCTTGGTCGTACTGGCGGAATTTGGTCTTGTCTTTGTCGGCGTCGAATTCGGACTTCTTCCTTAACTCGTCCTTGAGGACGTTGATGGCGTCGATCTTGTCGGACATTTCCTCGAGGGCTTTGCCGGTGCCATTGTGAGATGAGATGGTGGAGACGGGGTCAATGGCTGAAGGGGCCATGATGGAGGAGGTGGTTTAGAAGTGGTGGGTATTAAGGAGGCGGGGTCTGGTATGTTGAGAGAATAGGGATGGAAGAAAGAAGGAATTAGAAAGGCGTTGGCTTATGCCTTAATATAGATGTGTGTGTGAGAAATATGTAGCAGGTCACTTGAGCTGTAGCAGAAGGGAATATGAAGAATGAATAATGCAAACGATTTAATACGAAAGATGGGAGAGATCAAAATAGCGCGTAACTTTCTCTGGTCAAATACCAATACTATTCGATCCGATCTCCTTGAGAATGGTGCGATTTGTGACATAACCTTCTATGCCTGTCATATTTCCACTATAAATTGCCTATCTTTGGACGCTTGTGGAGGGGTATAGCCCAACATGTGAATAATCGCCTCTAGAAAACATGTTTTACAAAATACATAGAGAGGAATTGAGGACGATACGCGTTGCATACGAGATAGGCATGGGCGCCGAAGTCCCACACCAGAGCAGTCATGGTGGGTTGGAGGGTGGGTTGGTGTTGGTCTACCCGTGCCGTCCCCGTCTTTCTACCGAGGGAAATTGTCTAGCGCCGATCATTTGAGCGAGCAATCCAGGAATGGAAATTTCCGGGTTTGAAAGGTGGATGGTTTGTTATCCAAAACAATGATTGGATGAAATCTTATCAATCGTCAAAATTCCCTCTCTTGTCACCAGGGAAGCGTCGCCCCGCGTTTTGCCCCGCGTTTGCCGTCCCAGGGTCACAAGGCTTCGATCATGAATCTACGGAGTAAGTCCATCAATGGACCCCTCAGCCTTGTGCAGCTAGGGGAGCGACTATGGAATCTGCAAAGTTCATAGAGTTAAAATGCTATGCACTGAGTGTCTGAGTTTTTGAATTATTCCCAGATTTAGAACCTCCATTTCAATTTCAACTTCACCACCAACATCAAAATCCAACATCCAACACCATACATCCACCATGGGCTCCACCAAGGTTTCAGACACAGTATTCCCTCTTAATACAGGAGCTTCAATCCCAGCCCTTGGTCTAGGTACGGCTGGTAAATCTCATGGACGTCTGCGAGTACCACACCGCTAACAAAACCTCCCAGGAACCTGGCAATCTGCACCCGGGGAAGTCAAGACAGCAGTCTCGTACGCTCTCAAAGCAGGCTACAAGCACATCGACTGCGCGTACTGCTATGGCAATGAAGACGAAGTTGGCGAAGGTCTCCGCGAGGCTTTCGCTGCTGGTGTAAAGAGGGAGGACGTCTTCATCACTACCAAGCTGTGGTGCACGTATCATTCGCGCGTCGAGGAGAATCTGGACATGAGTCTGAAAGATTTGGGCGTTGATTACGTGGACTTGTATCTGATGCACTGGCCTTGCCCGATGAATCCCAATGGTATGACAGTCCCTGGGTTTGACCTCTCGTGCGGAAGTTGCGCTGACAGTATGCTTGCTTCTCAGGCAACGATCCCAAGTTCCCAAAACACGCCGACGGGTCCCGCGATCTCGATAAGTCCTGGACCCACATCCAGACATGGCTCGAGATGGAGAAACTGGTCAAGACTGGCAAAGTCAAGGCCATTGGAGTAGCGAACTACAGCGTCCGGTATCTCGAGGAATTACTGCCTCACGCTACGATTATCCCTGCTGTCAACCAGATCGAAAACCACCCCTCGTTGCCACAGCAGGATATTGCGGATTTCTGCAAAGGAAAGGGTATTCATATCACGGCATATAGCCCGTTGGGAAGCACAGGCGGTCCATTGATGGAATCTGCAGCTGTCAAGGAAGTTGCGAGTAAACGTAAAGCTTCACCTGCTGCCGTTCTGTTGAGTTACCACCGTAAGTATTTGCCATTGAAGTCAAAACTAAAACCAGCGTCGTGCCTCGTGAATAAATGCTAACTGTCATCAAGTTGCGAGAGGTAGCTCTGTGCTTGCTAAATCGGTCAATCCGGAACGAATCAAGGTGAATGCCGAATCTTTGATTCATCTTGACGAAGGAGATATGGATATTCTAAATAAGTACTCGGCACAGTTGCAGAAAGAGGGCAAGCTTGTGAGATATGTGTACCCGACATTCGGTGTTAATTTTGGGTTCCCGGACAAGTCATAGAGGCATCTTGTTTAAACATATAGAAATGAAACATTCAAAAGTTCAAGGTAATAAAAAAAGCCTCATGATGTAGACTGTGAACTGTGGAACATGTAGGTAGTACGATTAAGACAACGTGTATAAAAATACTCAAATGATTTAGGTCTATTTATCATTAAATGTATTTCAGGTAAAAAAGAAAGAGGACTTAGAAAAAGTATTTCTTAACTAAACTCAACTACAATCAGATCATGTCACTGTTGTTGAAGGTTGAGTTAAATCAAGTCAAGGTTAATATTCAAACTCAACTCAACCCATTCACACGCTAAATTGAAACTCTTAAAATCAAGAGAGTGAGATGATCAAAAGATTTCAATATGCAATCTACAATCTGCATTATGCAAATTGTGATTCATAACTCGTGGAATATGGAATATATACATAAGTAAAATAATGCACGCCAAGGTCACAATCTCAAGGCTCAACCCCAAACATCTTCCTGCCACCTATGCGTTCTCCTCATAACCTCCGACCACTCTCTCAACTCCGCCTCACTCCACCCCCGCCTCTCACGCATACATTTCCCCAGTCTAGCCGCCACATCCCTCGCCATAGCAGCGCTGCCACAAATATACAGGTAGGCATTATGCTCCATCAGCAGCTCGATCATCCTCTCGTCATTCTCCTCAACCTTGTCCTGCACATACGCTCTGCCGCCACTCCGATTCTGCTCGGACCGCGAAAACGCAGTGACGACCTTGATTTCCTCGTTGGTCTGCCGCAGCCCCTCCAGCTCCTCGCGGTACAGATAGTCGTCTGAGGATCGGCAGCCGAAGAAGAGGTGGCTCTCTCCTACTTCGCGGCCGATCTGCCCCATTCGTGCGCGTTCGGTGAGGAAGCCCCGGAAGGGCGCTACGCCGCTGCCCGAGGCGACCATGATGATGGGAGTCTTGGGTAAGATGGGGAGTCTGAATTTCGATTTCCGGATGTGTGCAAAGAGCTTGTTGCCTTGTTCCAGGGCATTGCCTGGGCCGGAAATGTCATAGCTAGGCCCGCTGGGCGTGGTAACACTGCTGTTGCGCTCAATGGCGAGTAGATAGTCTGTGGTGAGACCTGGGATGGGAGCGTCGTGAGTCGGAGAAGGTTCTGAGGATGTTGCTACTGTGATGGAGATATTTTTGGGAGAAACAACTGATGAGGAGGATATGGAGTAGTATCGCGGTGAGAGTGTTGGGAGACTCTCTAGGACGAACGATAGAGGAATTGTGGCCCAGGATCCTCGGGATGGCGAAACGATTTCAAGAAGTCTGCCGAGAGTGACATGGTTTTTTGAGCAATAGTCGTGATAGACATCTTTGTCTGCTCCGAGTTGCTTCAAGGTAGCTTTTGCAGCTTCAGATGGCGCGAACTGTGCTAATGATAGCACGACTTCTCGTGGGACTGGTGCGCATATTTCCAGGTAGTATTGAAGGAGAGCCTCCCAAGTAGTTGGCGACGGGACTTTGACTTGTACAGATGGATCCAGGGTTTGAATCAAGAGAGGGGTTTCAGTGACTTCTTGAAGATCGAGCACATTCACGAGACGCTGAATTTCGGATGTCGGATTCGAAGGCCAAACAGCAAGGTGGTCACCAGTCTTGTATTTCAGCTCTGGAAATTCATTTGTGTCGAGTTCCAAATGAAGGCAGTTTCGATCGACTGTTGAGAGAAGCTTTTTCGCTGTTCGGATTGGCAGAGCTTCGATTGTTGACATTCCTGCAGCCAATTTCTTTGACTTCGACTTGATCGGCTCACCAATATGGAGGTCGATTTTCTCCAAAGATGTGTCCTGCACAATTCGCAACGTTGGCTCATACTGCTCGGGTCTCTCTGCAAATCCAAGCTGTGTGTGGAACAAGGAGAACAACGATTGCTTCCACTCTGTAAAATCTTCATCTGTGGCACCATTGGAATCATCCGCTTTGCCAACCGGCATCAAAGCAGCAGCTCCCAGATGGTCAAGCGACTCAACAACAGTGTCAATAACTTTGTTGTAGAACTTGTATTTCTTATTTCCCAAACTACTGAGTGTCAGATCTCATCATATCTCACATGCTAGGAGAGGACCTACCCAAAAGCAGCATATCGAAGTTTATCAAATCGCACGCTCTTGTTGGCCTTGAGCCAGGACATGAAATGGGATGTATTATCGCTAGGATCGCCCTCTCCATAGGTCGAGATGATGAAGATTGCAAACTTCTTTTCGGAGATGTTGTTGATTGATTCTGGATCATAGTCGGACAGGTCTGCTGCGAGCACATCGAGCCCAAAGCGACTTCGAAAGTCCCTTACGAGTCGAGCTGCAAGTCCTTCGGCAGTACCAGACTGAGAGCCCCAGAATACAACAAGGTCTTTCTTCTATCATAGAATTAGCCAAGCAAGTAGATGAGTAGGTGCCTCTACTTACGCTCTCTTCAAGCTTCTGCCCAATGTCTCTTGTCTCGGCGCCTTTTCCATTCGAATCAGTCGCTTGTGGCTTCTCAAACCAGACGTGGTGGTATGGATCTGGCTTGTCTTTGATGAAGCGAGTATAGAAGATGCCCGAGAAGATTGCCAGTGCCAGAAATGCAACATCGTCTTTGCGAGTATGGTGGAGAATGCTCTGCAAGGCACCAAACTGCGTAATGTCTGCGAATTGTGACATGGTTGCTGAAGAGAAATGAAGGATGGAAAAGTTTTTGGATTCTACATTCGACGTGGAATAGTATCTTATAATTGATACTAACAGACTGCTGGCTTGAATTCCTCCTTTGATCAGTAGCCTCGCGCACCCCACTATCACGCACCCGGCCCTCTCTATGGAAGAGCCAGCTATCGGCCTCGTGCGAATCACGAGTCACGATAAGATCTAAATCTGGGGTAAACTTCAAAATTACCCTCCAAGGATCGGAATCAAACCGCCACTATTATAAAGTGGCGTATACAGTAGTTCTAGAGCGGGGCTCGTGGGGAAATCTTAGTGTACACTACTACAGTTACATAAAGCACCTCGGGACATCAGCCCTCCCTGCCGTCCAACCCCTCTACGGAGTAGAGGGGCAGCCGCAACCTTCCTCATCAACGCTCGATAAGGCAAATTCTCCAGGTATTTCCCCACACGGCACATCATGCTTGGCGATTTCCCTTGTTACGAAGTACATGTACGGATACTCCGTAACGAAAATCGAATGAAGCACGGCCTTTCTATTTCCAGACAGTGGAAGATCCTTATGACCATTTTAAGTTGCTGGTCTAGTCACCGTGGAGAACGTTCGTGCGCATTAATCCCCATACCCCACACAAGGAGGCATTAGTGGTGGCACCCCCATTGTTCTTGGGCATGTGATACAGTACCGGTTCTCGTTTTTTCCCGCCCCCTTTCTCGGTTGCCCTTTTGAGTTCTTGAGTATTGCGTTGTACAAGTTTTGCGGGTCTTTCAAGCACACCTTTTCTGGCAGATTGTCATTGCTGTTCATACATAAAACAAACGCGAACAAGTCTGTTCTCATTATCATCCAAACTTCATATCTTTTTTCTCTTCAAGATGTACGGAACTATTCTCTTCGCCGTAACGGCCTTCTCGTTACTTTCATACTTTATCATTTGGCCAGTTGTTGACTATTTCCGAGACCCGAAAGGGCTGAGAAAATACCCCAACCTCAACCTTCTGTCCGGTGTGACTGATCTCGGGTTTCTGTATGAAGCCCACAAGGGATTTCGATCAAACGCTCTTCTTGCGGCACATCAAAAGTCACCAGTAGTTCGCATTGGTCCCAATTCTTTATCATATTCAGATCTCTCAGCTATCAAAGTAGGTCCATGTCGACATCCTGAGTTACAAACTTAAATGCTGATCCAGTCAGGATATCTATGGCCACAACACCAAGTGCGTCAAGGATGTATTCTACGATACTCTCGCTGGCACTCATCACCATCTAGCCGATGTCAGAGACAAGCTAGACCACCAGCGCAAACGCCGCATATTGTCAAGTGCCTATGCACTCAAGAACCTCGAGGGCTGGGAGCACAAAGTCGCAGACAAGACCGAGCGTTTTATCAAAGCTGCGGAGGCTCGATGCACAGCCCCCTTGAAGAAAGGAGAGCAGCCAACCCCTGAAAGTCTGACATTCGACTACCGCGCCTACTCCAACTTCTTCACTCTCGACGCCATCGCCGATATTGGACTCTCCGAACGTCTCGGGTTCCTCGACCAAGGCCATGACCTCGTCACAGCCGAGACCATGGACGGCAAGCTGTACCAAGCAAACTACCGCAAATGTCTCCACGCAACAGCCAAAGCACAAGCCGGCACCGTCTGGGCATACGACTGGTACCCGCTCTTCTTCAAAATTGCGAAATTCTTCTGGCGCGACCTGACGAAGCTCAACGAGGGCTGGAACGACATCGTCTGGCACCGCTCCACGCAACGCCTGGCGCGCTACCGAGCGGGCGAGCCGCTCGACGACTTCTTCTCGGCGCTCATGGACGACAAAAACGGCAACCCGAACGGCATGGAGTGGGGCGAGGTCGTCGCCGAGATCTCCATCATGATGAACGCCGGCTCCGACACCACCGCCATCGCCATGAACAACGCCATGTACCTGCTGCTCAAGAACCCCGAGTGCCTGGCGAAACTGCGCGCCGAGCTCGATGCCGTCGTCGAGCCCTCCGAGGTC
>QGMG01000776.1:0-18448 GCA_007825325.1 Lachnellula cervina | reverse complement strand
GGTCGCTGCTGCTGCTTTGCTTTAGAATGGAAGAGAGGTGGGGATAGCGAGGGGTGATCGCATGGTCTTAAATGGGTTGATGAGAATGAGGGGCTTTTGGTCTTACCGTTTTGAAGCTCGGCGTTGGTTTGTGAAGCGTTACGTTATGTTACGCTACTCCGTATTATTGCGGATATGATGTTAGGTTATGATATAGTTGTATATACTTTGTTCTCGGGATACTATGTTTGTATTACTTGATTTCATGCCTAGTGGCACGTATTCTGTTTTTGTTTTGCTGGTAAATTTAGATTATTGACTTCTTGCAGTATGGGACTAATTGCCGTGAAGTTCAAGCCCTGTCACGCGTTCTTCACTTTGCAAGCTGAACCTTCCTTCTATCGTGTGTCCTATTCAAATTTCTTCGAGACGTATTCATTTACTACGGAACTATTCTTTAGGCTTGAGATATTGGGAGCCTGAGCGCAGTTCAATATCTGGGTACCTAGTAAAAATAAACAAGGCCCGCTGTATTAATTTCCAAGTTCTTACCTAGCACCACCCGAGTAACAACAAAGTTTTCTCTCGCTCTCACAACCCTACGAACCTTTCAATAACAACCCCCAAAGTTGGAACACAGCCTTAAGAGACGTCACGGCTTGTGTTTCTCTTCTGGCAGTTCTGTTAATCAGATCCGGAGCCGATTACAAACTATTCTGCCTTTATTCAATGTCTGTCTATCGCGGTAAATCATTAAGACAGCGGACTCTCAATTTCCGGAGATAGAATGAGCTTTCAATTCGGATTTAATGTTATAATCATGATGGCCGACTTTTCTTTTTTGCCAATTAAAACCCTACCCTTGGCAGGCTTCAGCATCACATCCTCGATCACTGAGCATGGTGAGGAAATGTAATTGCCAATCTCGAGGCTACCTTTTAAGGTATTTATGCATGCTGTCCCTGAACCGCACTGTCTATGTGAGGAGCGTCACGAGATAGGTCCGGTAGACAATGGCATGAAGGGGCTTTTCTACCTGGCTTTTCGGAGGACCGGTTGGGAGGGGTGGACGTGAGTTGTTTTGACAGTGATGTATGCCATGCCCAAACAGACTCCGTACGCTGCAAAGGGGGCTATCTATCAAAGCTATGAACAAGATCGATAACATGTTCTGCCTCGAACAATATATCTGGAGGTGGATATGATGGACATGTTTCACGGGCAGGCCTTTTTCAACATCTCAGTAAATCCACACAGCTTTCGCGGGGCCCCTTTAGCCGATCAATCGATTGTATAAGACGCTTTGACGGACCAGTGTTTGGTTCCATGATATCTACCCATGGTGCCGTGCCTTGCGCAGCCTTGCATTCGTTGCACCTTTTCCGACCTTTGCTAAATTAAGCGAGAATTGGGAAAGGGGTAGTATTTTAGATTCTGTTTCTTGCCTGAGAGTCATGAAATATGGGTTGTTACTTTGAATTTTATATATTCACTCCGTCGCACCACCCCACGAATCTTTCAGGCGGTGTCATGAAGCAGTTCATTAACTTGTTGCTTCCACTCCCGCTCGCTAAAGGTCTTGGTTGTTTACATTTGAAAACCCACGAACTACACCACCTCTCTTCTCCCCTCTCCCCTCTCCCCTCTCCACACAACTCCAACTCCAACTCTAACTTCAATTTGCCCTAAATCAAACGCGAGACAAGATGACGAACCAGATGGTCTGCTTCATGTGGCGAAAGGGAAAATGCGCTTCCGGCAGTATGTGCAGGTTCGCGCATCCTGACGCGCTGACGCAGGGAACCCGTGAGTATTGATTCGATTGCTATATATGGCAAGGAAGATTGTTGACTTGAGAATAGCTTCTACTTCTTCTGCTCCTTGGGTTTCCAAGTCACGTATTGAAAACGAGCCACCGAAGAGAAACGCCCCGTTCAAATCCTCATCTTCATTCTCCAGCTCTAAAGACCCCGCCGTCTTCATGAAGGGGAGCGGCAACTTGATTGCTGTTCTCGAGCCTTTGAAGCCAGAAGATGAAAATAACAAGCTCGTTACTATTCAGAACGCCCACCTGGTTGCTTGGTATAACTGGTTGGACCTTGATGAGCCTACAATTCTCGTTCCTGGTTTGTTAAGCATTCACCCAAACGCCTTCAATCCACTGACGCATCTTATGACAGGCCATCCTCCAAAGCTGACTATTCCGAAACTGCCGTTCCAAATCCCAGAGGACAGCGGAAAGGTTTTCATCGACCAGAATGCAGCCCGCTACCCTGCCTACCCTCTTGACCCTATATTCAAATCGATTGCAGTGGTATGCCCGGACTTTAACATGTCAGATATCCAGCTTGTGACGGATAGGACCAACTTCATGAACCTTTACTCCTTTGTTTCCGACATACGTGGTTATGGCTTTCGTGCGGCCTCTAACCCGTGGAGAGGCGGGCAGAAGACGGACTCTCACCTGTACGCGGGGCCTGCTACGAACCTAGAGTTGCAATATTACTCTAGAGCCAACGAGAGACGCATTATGGGAGGTAGAAGAGGGTATTTGTGGTGTGGTAGAGTAGCGATGGATTACGGCCTTTAGACGAACGGTTATGGTGTTTCGGCGGTTTCTCTGGAGTAATTCCGCTACTGGTATTTACGAACGGACGCATTGGATCGCCCGGAAAACACGAAATCATATTATATCTACTCGAATTTGGTTCCTATACCTAAGGCCGCTTCCCTAGGCATTTAGGCGCGATGGGGGTTGCGGACACTATGGCTTCGACACCTAAGAAAAGCTACTGCCAACAAATATACGATACTTCCTACTCCCCTCCTACTTCGAATATTACGACACGTATAGCGGATAATTGGGAGGGAGAGGGTAGAAGGAGAGGTGGAGGAGTAAGGGTACCCCTTTTAGGAGCTTTTAGGCCTGCGATACCGCCTGAGGACATCCAGGCCTCCCCTAAGACAGCGCGATACGTGGAGGAATAATATAAGGAGTAAGAGAGAAAGCAGGGAGGGTCTTATATTTGGAGGTAGAGGAATTATATAGGCACCTACCTGTCTAGGATACCTAGGGTAGTACTGTGTCTACTTAAAATGTCTAGTGGTCCATCCCAAATATAGGGAAAGGTCACAGCTACATTGTCTTTTAGCTAGGCATTTTGTAAGAATTGCTTTCTAGGGTTTATAAGGGAATTGAGACACTGCGGGATCAGGGACCCGGGGCTGTCTATAGGAGGTCTTTTTCCCCTTGTGGTTTTGGCTTCTTTTATAGGCAGTACTTTGTATATAATTCCTAAGCTTAGCACGTCTTCGTACCCCACGGGAGGTTAGGGTCATAGGCAGCAGTTTAGGCTGTTTGATTTATGCCCGCACATAGGACGCAAATCACAATCATCATCATCATCATCTGACCCGTGGAGGATTAATGTGGAGATTGTCAACGATACAATGCTCTTTATGCATTGGTCTCCTTTTAACGTCATCCACAAAATTAACAACAAAACATCCTCGTACGGATACTCGATGCCACCAGCCCTGACGACCCATGTTCCTGGATTCGAAGAAAGCACCTCTCATCACAGAGTCATGCGGTATACATTGGGCGGGATGGAGTGCTTGGTCCGTTTCGAGGTAGATGGTTACGTCGAGGAGCCCGAACTTCATGACTCTTCTGATTCAGAAGAAGCTTCAAATGGATGGCAAGATCTTTTCCTGGCTCAAGATGACGCAGAACCGGCTGATACATCACTCGCTGAGGAACTTCCTACCGCCGTTCTTTCGTCAATGGAACGCTTAAAGCTCGAACCACTTGACAAATCACACCCCAGCAAGTTCAGCAAAGGCGTACAAGTCATCGAACGCGGAGCTCTAGTACCACCTCACCTCGTGTTCGGAATGAAGTCCCGGACTGCGAAGAAAACCCTCAGTCAATCTAAGATCGCGGCCTCGTACTGGTTCATGCAAGTTGGACGCGCCCTCATCGGGTACCATGAGACTAGACTTAGGACTTAGATACTCGAGTACTATTTAGAGCTTTAGCAGATAGTTATCCGATCTATATTAAAATAAAAAGATAGATACCTAGAAATCCTCGAATATATACTCTACTTCTAGAATTTTGCCTAGGCAGTACCCGTGAGAGCTTTACTCAGGTATCCGCGAGTATACTCTATCCAAGGCCCAAGTCTAGTAATGCCTAAGTCTGCGTGTACTATTAATAGTTGATTCTTCTTCTTCCGCTCGCTTGCTTTATTCTGCAGAAAGAAGAAGGAGCAACCCGACTTTTAGTGCTGAGTAAACTTTACCCGAGTAGTATATGCTAGGATTGCTTATTTTAATCTAAAACTCGTATACACTACTTAGAGAGCTTGGATCCGACGAAATACAAGGATCCAGATAAAATATCCTACTTGAAGATTACTTTAGCTACTGTACGGAGTACTAACTCACTATCAAGGATTGTTTTTGCACAGGTCTCGCTTATATATACATCTGCTAATAGAGGCATCTAATTAGTCTAGTTAGCTAGAGTGGATATATTAAGTGAGTATACTACTCTAATATTAGAAGTAGATTAGAAGAAGATTAGAAATAGATACTATATATACTAAAGTATCTAATTACTAATAGGAAATAGCCTTAAGCAGGAATATATATAAAAGTTCCTTAATAGTAATAGTATATTATATGGTGGGCCGCACTCTGTAGGCGGCCCTATCTTGCCTCGAATTTCGTAGGATTAATCTCCTTCCCTAGATATCTCTCCGTTAGATAGGCTACTATATCGGCTAGGATTTGCAGCTTGAATACTTTTCTGAACTTGCAAACTATAGCTTTTGAGTACTATAGCCTGTAATTTGAGCTATAGGAGTAGGATAGGAAGTCTTTCTAAATGCACTATACTGTAATTTGGTATTCCTTACTCTTTTCAACTATTTAATTCTAGGCATCTAGGGTAAACCTTTGAATTACCTACCGATCTATACTTATATTTATATATACTTAATTTAGAGCTTCCTACTAGCTATACTACTAGTACGATCCTGTACTACTTAAAGTGTCCCTTGCCGTTTTTCGATTTGTTTCTATCTGCACGCGCCTCTTTTTAGTAAGGAATCTATATCTACGTCCTGCACTTACTACTCTACTAGTTTATATTAATTTATTTATCGGAATTCTCTGCTACCTAGTGCGGATTTGATAGTATGATTAAATAGTATAAAAATTTGAGGCGCAGCTGCTCTTTAATCTTTCTCCTTTATTTATTATTCTTTTAACCCTTGGTCTATCCATATTATCTTCTACTGGAAGGATAGTATTATACTATATGCTTTCTCCAACTATGAAACTCCATTTCGCTCTCTACTTTGGCTTCTTAGCTCTTGGTCAAAGTCATCTCTCGAGCACTTCTTCCACCTCGAGCTCGGTTTCTAAGCAAAAGTGTTCCAGCACTCATTCTTCAATTACTACCAATCGTCTTCCGTCTCCAAGCTCCTTCATTGGAGGGCCTTATTACAATTCCTCATCAAACACGACTATTACAAAGTCCACAAATGGAACCAGTCCATCGTCAGCATCGGCATCAATAAAAATATCGAAATCATTATCATACACATCGAAATCTTCTACATCGAAATCATCAACATCGAAATCATTATCGAAATCATCAACATTGAAAGCATCTACATCAACTTATAGCGAATTGCCATGTTACAACTTTGCGGATCCTGATCAAGGTGCCGACTACTGTATTTGCAGCAATGGTGCAAGTACGCCTGTGGCCTCTCAACCAGGCACAAATATAGCCTCAATCTATCAGCCATGCCCTTGGACGGTAGCCCCAGCGCTGCCCAGTAGCACACTACCTCCGCCTGTGGCTAGCCCAACAACACAACCTCCGGCTGCGGCTAGCGCAACGCACCTTCCAGCATGTGCATCATTCTTTGATAATTGTGCTCAAAACGACAATCCAAGTTGTTCTTCATGGGAGGATTGTGTTTCCAATTTTTGTCATCGGGCCCGCCCATTTGTCTGCATCCCTGATCCGGATAATCCGCATAGAAATTGTAGGAGTTGTTTTAACGATCGATGTTGGTGTTCTAATTTTGCATAAGAGCAAAATACAGACGCAGGGAATAAGAAATATGATTTTTTTGTTCTATGTGTTCTCTATTTGTGAATGCCTTATTTTCTATTGCGCCATGTGATACTATACCTATCTCTATCAGCTCCTTTATCCCTAGGGGTCACTATGGGTCCCTATTCATCCTAATGTATAGCCCCATTTCTGCTTCAACTTCTACCTCAACTCCCCCTCCTCACAGATGGCCGTCTGGAGAAGGAGCCCGAGACTTACGACATGGCCGAATACTTTGAGACGTGGGAGGTGGAGCACCAAGAGCACCTGAGAAACCTCGTCCGTGTTATTGGGGAGATCAAAGCCGCTGTCGAGAGTGTTCGCGGACAGAGCGCTATGGTCGTGTTCCAGGGTGCTGGCGCAGACGGGGGTAAGCAGCTAAATGTGTTCTCCCGTCCGCCACGAAGGAGAAGTTCTGCCATGGCCCAGGAAATAACTAATTGAATGCCCTGTTACTGTAGCTTTATTATGGGAGAGTGGATGGTCTGACTGGAAGAGGACTTCGCGGTTGCTTTTAAACTTTGCTGGTATTGGGGAAACTTATCGGATGGACTCTTGATCTACTTGGTTCTGGCTGCGGACATTCGCAGAGACATCGTTGTACATAACAAACTCATTCAAAATCAAGAACGCTGCCAAAGGCGTGAAGACGGAAAGTGCACGGTGGTGTATGAGAAAGGCTCTGGGGTCTTGAAGCTCTACTACAGGAAGGAGAAAGACTTCATGCTACCCGCTGGAGTGAAGAAGAGGTGCTGGGGTGACTTGAAGGAGTCATGATCTTGATGGTTTGACGAAGAGACAGAGAAGGGGAAAGTGTGGAAGGGAGTGTGAGGGTGTGAAAATGGAATTGCCAATATTAGTTGAACGAACGACTCCTAATTTCATAGCCAACATAACCAGCGTCTCGATCCCGCTTGAGAATCTCATACGAGTACACTCGGCTGACCGCTGTCTAGCTGCGAATCGGATACCATTCTCCTTCCCTATACGTAGCACGCTTCGATTTACCGTATAAATTGGGATAGTGCCCCTGGGGCTCTACCTAAGCAGCACTGGATTATAATGTGCTAGGCGGCGTGGGACATTAAAAGTCAACCATGTTGAGCACCGCCTTGATCTATCCGGTATAAGAAGCTTTAGAATACTAGCGCTATACATGTAATAGGTAGCTATGGACCTGGGGACTATACTGCGAGGTGGGGCACTATCCCAATTTATACGTGCCTCGCAATACTATGTGCTAGAACAGGCAAGTCAGTCATCCTATTGATCTCGGTCTGGCATCAAGATTTCCGCTATTCCGTTTCCACCGCCATACCATTCTACATTCCTATCCAATCTCCCAACATCTAGCATCCACGATGGAGAAATGAGGCTCAACCCCCCCGAGATCGCTAGTCCATGTTTGCTGTTCCGGAAATGGGGCTTCAACCATGGAAATGAATAGTTGGTATTTCAAGGACTCGCAATACCGTAGATCATGATCTGGGACAAAGTTGGCGCGTCCTTGACAATGACCTCGTTATTCTTTGCCGGGCCAACAATATCTTTAAACTCATGACGGGTAGGTACCATAGAAGACAGACTATCGCACGATAGAAATTCTCCCAAGTGCAGCAAGCTCACTCAGTATCCAGTCCCCCAGATCCCGGCATGAGGAACGCAACCGAAGCAATAATCTCAATTGAACATCCAGCATGCACACTACCCACCAATCTGCCTATCAAGAAAATGCCCCTCATTCTTACTCTCCTCCAGCCCAGAATTGCCTCTGGCCAAAAAATGGAAAGAGCGGTGTTCGAAAGTACGTTAGATGGGCAGTGGATGTCAAAGAGACGGATTGGGACGCATGATTTAGCGATAAATCTGAAGGGTGTGTATCTCTCTCTCTTGTAGAAAGTGGACCAAAGTCAGGCGCGTCGAAAGAGCTGTTGCGGGAAGGAAGTTGAGTGAGAACAGTTCCACTTGGGTGGTACTTAAAGCTATTTGACTATACATCCAAGATAGATGGTCTGGAATCAAGAATTGGGTTCTCTCTCCGTCTATCAAAAGAAAAGTCGCTGATGAAGGGCATTGGAGGTGCAATGTAGTGAACAATGTGTTCTAATGAGGTTCGAATTCGTGTATATACCAATACAGAATTAATCCAAGAAACGTGCCCATTTGATTCAGCTGATTTGTAATTTTTCCAAAACGCGTCTTGTCCATGAAGGGATTGGTAAAAATATAAAGACTCTCTGGTGCTCCGGAAAGTGAGCGGCGAAATCACTTGACTTTTGAGGCATTTTCTGGAGCTAGCCAGCGGTTAATTAGAAGCGCATATGATAAGCTCTTGAAAAGTTGAAGCAGTGGAATAATGTAGTGGGCAGTGGAAAGGGCGTAAAGTGCATTGTGGAGAGATACTTCTCTAATCACGTGTCTTCCCCCTATCTTGCACCAGAGTCTCCATCATAAGGTCTGAACATGGAATCGCTGTCACCGTTTCACCAATATCTGCTCTTGCGACGAATGTTTCCAGCTCTGCGCTTTGTTGTAAATTGCTAACTTAAGCCCGTTTCAACCAGACAGCTTCTCAATGTCAGGCCGTGGATGATTTGAAGGAGACGATGGATTGCTGTCTGGTGATGCAAATTGCTTCCATGTAGTATATTCGTCGAGATTCTTACAGCGAGAAAGGTGCGTTTTGAAGGACTATCGCAATATGTGACGATAGTTTGCGTATATTGAGTTGGGTTCGAAAAGTTTAGGATCGACGCGGGTGACGTTTCCTTGTAGGGCTGAATCTCTCAAAGTATTGTAGAGTTGCAACTCTTCATGTTCTTCCAATGTCCGATGCTGGAGGGGTATAGATCAACATGATGAAAGGATATAAGCAGACTCTCAGTCTAGATCAACGCTTCATCATAAACCCATCGAAATCGTCGCCCTCGTCCTCATCCTCGTCTTCTTCCTCATCCAACAACTGCGGTTTCGTTGCTACGGCCTTCAACTCTACCATACTCTCCTTCGCTCTCAAAGCCTCTCTCTTTTCCCGCATCTTCCTAACCCTCTGTTCTAACCCCTGCATTTCGTCCAACTCATCCTCCATTTTCCTAGCAGCATCTTCTTTATCACCTTCCAGCTCCGCCTCTTGTCTCTCTTTGCGCTGTGTCTTCGTTTCCTCCATGGACTGTGCCGCTAGCTGAGCAGCAGACATGGCCGGCGCGGAGATGATTGTGTCCTCAGCTGCTGGTATTTCCGCCGCTGCAATGTCTGCTTCGAAGGCAGACCATTCATCTTCGTTGACCTGTGGGACATTTTGCTGGGGAGGGGTGGGAGTAGCTTTGGCAGGCGTTGCTGGCCTAGAGGGAATCTGTATCTCATTTGCAGGTTGTACCTCAAGTTCGGGTTCAGCTCCTGGATCGAAGAAGTCCTCAGGGAGGCCATTCGCAGGTTTTGTCCGTTTTCGTATTGTTTCTTCTCCATCCTCACTTGCTTTCCGCTTCTTCGTGTTGCCTTCGGTGGCAGCAACAGGTTCTGGGATTTGCTCTTGCTCTTTATCCTGTAGCTTCTGAAATCGCATGATATGCCCCGCTGATCGTAGATGACCCTCCCATAGTGATTCGCTCTTCAGCTGAAGGTGGCAGACTATGCAGAGAAGAGTTCCGGTTGGAGTGTAGGAGGCGTATTTGTGCTGAATACGTCGAGCTGCACGCTCATTCTTGAGGAGGGATCGTACATCTGTCATTGGGAGGTGTGGACGTAAGGTGTTGTTGGCTTTTGTTGGCAAATTGTTAAGAAAGTTTAGGTTGGTACTGTATCTACTCCGTAGGCTTTCGATGTGAGGCTGAAGATGTGTGATATTCCGAGGTTCAAAGCTCTCTTTCGTTTAGACATAAGACTATACCGAAAATGGCTTAAGCTTATCTACTAGCCTCTCTTCTTCGCGAATCCCCGAGCCCCGCAAAACCGACCTCTATGACCCAAATTTCTCGATTTCTCGATTCCAACCAAACCAAGTCAACCAACAACACACCAAGACACTCACTCCCTCGACAACATCGCCATCAAGGGATCTATTTGCAGCATCTCGTGCAATCACGGTGGTGACTACCTTGCGACTACACCTGCGTGATCACACCGCATCTCTCTCCAACTCAAGAGTTGAACTCGCACGCCATCTAGGAGGGGAAGAAAACTGGCTGGGTCGCGTCAGTTTCTGTGCTTGGTGGAACATTCGGGGCACTTTATTCTCGGGATAGCTTCATTATCTTTGTCTCTACCCCTGTGCCTCTCTTTTTCAACACCATAGTCTGTTTGTAGAGCCCTACGTATCAATCAGTGATCGCGTTAGAAAGCGCAACGCCCGCTCGCCGCGCAGGGCAGCATCGCATCTATTTGAAATCAACTCAACACCGGCGTATGCGCATCCCCATCTCCCTGTAAAACCGATATCACCAACGAACTCACTCACGTACCGTGAGCGTTGTGTATTTTCTCCATCATGGCTGGTAAGCAATGCGCCACCTTCAATTATTGAGCCTGCGCGTCGACCCTCCTTTGGCGGGATGCGGCGCCGGCGATCCCATTTCCCCTTCACATGGCATCTGCTAACCAAACCTTCTACTACAGACGAACCTCGAAGATCGGTTCGCGCGACGAAAGGACAACACACCAAAACCTCCGATCTCCTCGATCAATCCTCGCCCGCACCTATGGCAGGCAAGAAGAAAATAACCAAAAAGTCGTCAAAGAAGGCAGCCAAGAAAGATGACGATGAAGAGGTTGAGATTATTCGATGTGTTTGCGGTGCCATCGAGACAAGCGATGAAGATACAGAGCCTTGGATCGCATGCGACGAGTGTGAATGCTGGCAACACAACATTTGCGTTGGTATTAGCCGTTTTACAGACGAAGCTCCTGAATCTTACTTATGCGAGAAACACGACCCGTCTTTCCCGCTGCACAAAGAATTGCTGGATGGCTTGAAGAAAGGTAGAAAGGTGTGGGAGGAACGACGTCGAAAAATCGAACAGGAAATCGCCGACGAGGAGGCGGCCGAGAAGGCGGGCCATAAGAAGAAGAGCAAGAAACCACAGGCCAAGAGGGCAAGTGATTTGTCCGAGATCAGTCATGCTACCAATGGAAAGGCAAAGTCTCCGTCTGTTCCTGTCTCTGAGAAGAAGGGAAGCGTGGCGAGATCCGGAAGCACCAAGAGAAAGATTAGAGATGAGTCTCATGATAACGACTCCAAGGTACGTTTATGTTGCTCCCACACTTCTAGACTCAGTTCTAACCCCACACAGGAACATCAAGCAAAAATCCGCAAAGTCTCTGAACCTCGTCAGAAATCTCCTCCCTCTGATTTGCCGGCGAGAATTGTAGACCTCGAAACTTCACGACAGTCGAGCGCGAGTCTCATACTCAAGAATCTGAAACTCACCATTCCCGCCGCCATCCAAGCCGGCCTGTATTACCTTAGTGAGAACGACACCGTGGAAGCAAAAGCGGAACGTCTTGCGATTGAAATCGAAAACGCCGTCTTTATCACCCACCCAAAAGCATCATATGTCAAGCAAGCTCGCTCTGTTGCTTTCAACATCAAGGTGAACCAAGAGCTATGCAATGGCCTTCTCACAAAGACCCTTACACCTAGTGCTCTAGCAGTCATGAGTTCGGATGACATGGCTAGTAAACAATTAAAGGCAGAGACAGCAGAGATGAAGGCTCGGGCGGATAAACAGTCAATCATGATTACCGACAATGATGGACCACGTGTTCGGAGAACTCACAAGGGCGATGAAGTTGTGGAGGATAACAATTTTGCTGTTCCAGATGATCGTATGTCTACAGCTCGCCGACGGAGCATGCTTGACCCAAATGCCGAAATGGCATCCCGGTCAAGAGAGAATTCGCCTGGAAATGAAGTCGAACTGCCCGAGAACATCGATGATCATCGATCCCACGATGATATTCGAAGTCATGTCGTTCCGAGACAACCTCTCATGGTCGAAACTAAGCAACCTCAACCCCCTACAAGAAAGGCGTCCGGCCAAAGTGCCTTTGATATTAATAGAGACATCAACAGAGTTGTCAAGAGCGTTCAATCACCAGTCGGCACACAACATATTCGTCGACCATCGGCAACTAACAATGCTCCACCGGTCAATGGACCAGGCGTTGATCCCGAGATTGACAAGCTTCTCCAAGATGATGACGGTAACGAGTCTCCTCCATACTCGCCAGCCGAGTACAACTCGGATCCAGAAATTGTTTGGCGTGGAACCGTCACGATGGATTCAATTGCAAAGTTCCCAGCAGTAGCAAAACACATTGGTGGGGCAGATCTTAGTGGTAAGATTGCATGGGATGACATTCTCCAAAAGGATTTGAGGGTAGCTGGTCGTATCGATCAAGAAAAGGCCAATGAGTATCTCTGCAGCCTTCGGTACAGCCAGCCTACAGATATTGTCATCGTTGCCGTAACTCCAACTGGAGAAACTGCTTCGCAAGGATACCAAGAATTGTTCAACTATTTCCACAGCAAGAACAGATACGGTGTCCTCACAAATAAAGGTGTTGGGAATATCCGCGATACATACCTGGTACCAGTTCCAGCAAGCCCAGGTAGTCTCCCAGACTTTGTCATCAACCTCGAAGGCCACAAGATCCCAGAAGAGCGACCCGAGCCTATGATACTTGTCACACTTGTCATTCGCTCCGATGTGCAGCCAGATACTCAGCACAGTTTCGAGGCCCAGAGCCCATCCATCATGGGTCATCCGCAACGCCAAATGTCCATGAGCGGTGCGGCACCAGCAATGTCTCCCATTGCACCGCAGGGGTCATTCGCATCTCCATCTACTCAGTTCAACAACACAGACTATCGCCAACATGAAGAACAACGACTAGAGAAGCAACGCGAGGGCGAAGTTAATGCAGTCAGGATTCTGGGTCAACATATCAATGCACCGACAGTTGCCTTTTTGATGCCGCAGGCTTATCAAATGAGAGCGGTGGAGTGGGAGATCATAACGGATATTCTAGAGAAAGATGAGAAGGCTAGGGTGGATCTGACTCATTTGAGTCAAGTTTTGGATTCGAGGATGACCCAGGAGGGCCAAAAAGGTTAGGCATAAAAGTTGATCCATACGTGATGGAGGCCTTGTTTCGCGGCGTTACTGATTGGGGTTTTATGGATTACGATACCATTATATAACCATGCCATCTGATAGATGGGATCACTGGTCTTCATTCTTTAATTCTGCCAATTGTACATAGGAATCTCACGCTTCCAAGTAGAGCTAATTGGCCTTCACTTTCATTCATAATTGACCACTTTCGCGCTGTCATAAAGACATTTCAATGATGCATTTTCCATTGCTCAAGTCCGTAGACGAGTCTCCCAAACGCCATGCATAATGAATTTTAAAGATTCGTCTCGTCCAAAACCTCGGCCTGCTTCTTTTCCTCTACAGGTGTAGCCATCTCTTCGGCCCAATCCTGAGCAGACTTTTCACCGCTAGGGGACTTGACATCCTCCTCTTTACTCGGCGTTGGCGTTTTAACTGTCTCTAGCTTGCTCGGTGAAGGGGGCTTGACCTTCTCTTCAGCCTTACTTGACGCAGGCAACGCGGGGAACTCCTCAGCTGCTGGAACAGACTGCCCACCTCCCCTACCACCACGATTACCCCTCCCACGCCCTCGCCCTCCCCTCTCAAACCCGCCTCGCCCTCTCGACGGCCCATCCTCCAACACCTCTTCATCCGCAAACCTACTCCCCGCCAACCCCGCACCCCGTCCGCGAATAACACCCCCATGCCCACCCCTAACATACTCGCTCGTCCTCCCCTTGCTCTTCCCATCCACAATATCACTCTCCACCTTCTCGCTATCCCACTCCCTGCCGCCCTGCGCCTGCATCTTCCTCTGCCGATTCTTCGCGCGCTCCATCTCCATCTGCCGACTATTCTTACGCTCCTCTTCCTTCTTCACCTTGAGCTCTTTCTCGCGGTGCTGGAACGCCGCTTGGTCGGCCTCGGACTTGCGATGGGACTCGGATTTCTGCGCGTTCAGGATCGCCATCTGTGCTAGCTTGGCTGTGAGCTCTTCTTCGGTGAGCTTCTTGGGGAGCGTCCCGCCTGTTAGGGAGCGGTCGCCGCGTACGGCGTGGGTGCGGGCTGGTGCTGGTGTGGGTTCGAGGGGTTGGGTGGGCGTGGGAACGGGTGTGTCGGTGGGGGTAGAGAGGTCTTGGGATGGTGCGGGTGCTGCTGCTGATGTTGCCGTTTCGGTCTGAGGCGCGTAGCGAGACTGGTTTAGACCGTTTGCTCCTCCTCGTGCGCCGCCGCGTGGGCGTCTCTCCTGGGCTGGTCTGCCATTTTTTGCAGGGGCTGTTGGAGCCAAGGGGGTGTTTGGGTTTGGGTTTGGGTTTGTAGGTATAGCGGGTTGTGGGATTTCGGGGGATTCAGTGACGGGCTCGAATTCGTCGGCGAAGAGGTCATCATCTTCTCGGGATTGTGCGAATTCGTCCATGGTCGTTGGTGGTGGAGTTGTGAGGTTGTATGATGACCCCGCGAAGCTGTCGAGGAAGCATCAAAAAGTCTGCTTACGTGATGCTCGATATAATATCTCGCCGCGATTTGGATTTCTTCAAATCTTCCTACATGTTCACTTTCAAATTCACTATGCTCTTACCATCAGATATGATTACTCTTAGGGAGCTCGAAGGCGAACTACTATTTATGCATTGCATTGTTCAATGTCAAACGTCCTTTGACCACGTCCAGACTGGGGACGGAGATGTATCATCACCATTTCACTTGTTGGCAAAGACTTCTTTATACTATTTCTCATTTTTGTTCTACTGCTTCACTGCTAGAACTGGAAACAATGAACTAAACCGCGTCTTGCAAGTGTAAGACATGATTTTTGACTTTGACTTCATGAGTTAACATGTACTATTCATCTGTAGTCAAGAATATCTACAGCGACCTTGCAATATCATCCTTTAGTCAAATCCAAACTTCGGAATGCCTTTCCATCTTTTCAGTCACTACTCGAGTCTAACCCACATGCTGTATTGAGGACATTGCCCCGTTCGGCCAGTCAAATTATCAATCAAGACGATCATCTTCCCGAGTCTGCTCTTCATCAGTGGCGCTTATGAATTGCCTTTGAAAAGTCCGCCCGAATTTCAGTCCACTCGTCAAAAACCACGGGCGATCGAATTAGTTCCGGCAATCGCTCCATTAGAGCACGACGATAATCCCGGTGCACCTGAGTCGTGAAGAACTCGTCGCGATCCTCCCATACTTCGAAAAGCATAAACTTACCCTGTTGGCTTGGGTGTGCACACATGGATGTGCTAATGAACGTCTTTTCATGCTTCATGGCATCTATCACTCGTCCTACGAGCTGCATCCATTCCGCCTCGCATCCTTCATTGAGATCGAATTTGGCTATTACGGCCCATGACTTTGCAGAGGAAGCACCTTCTCCAGAAATCTGCTTCACCTCCGTCTCCTTGGCTGTCTTGTCGTCATGGTTATGGGACGTTTCAGGTGGTGGGCTTGGAATGCCCAAGACTCGCCGAGTATAGAACATGACCGTTGCCGTCTTGTCAATGGCGTTTGAGTCTAGCGCCGCGGCTCGTAATTTCTCGATGCCCTGCTCCGTGGCCTCTTGATTGCGAAAGGTAATATCCTGCACCACATCCATCGCGCTCTTAGGCTCTTCACCCCACGCGCCGCCTGAGTAGCTAAGCAGGTGTTCAGGAAGAAGATAGTACCGGGTGTGACGAAGCTCGCCAAACATATTCCCTGATGCAGAAATCTCGGCCTCATAGTTCAGCTTGAACTGAGCCCGCTCGATGCCGGGACGTTGCCGGCTGATCAACAAAATGTTTACCGCCGAAGAGGAGAGCTGTTTATCATCCGACGATGCGCTGCTCTTTGTCTCAGCAACATATGTCACCTGTCGATCTCTCCGAGTAAAATCGTCTTCATCTATTTCCAATCTTCTCTTTGGTTCGTCGGCGAGACTGGCCGCCCTAGTCTCGATGTCTAACTGTGCATTGAAAGTAACAGCAGTCAAACTGTCGAAAGAGAATATTCCTTCTTTGGGCTGATTCGCGAGAGTAGTCCCGCTGCTTGCGACAGGATAGCTGCGTTCATATATTGGTGGTACAAGTGTCGAAATAAAAGGGAGGTAACTGCGCTCGTAGTGATTGGCGAATTGCTCAAGTGTGGTCTCCTCTCGTCGCCACGATAGGGTTATAAATGTCATCTTGGACCCCATGATGTCGAATTGTCTTGGATGCGGATGGATTGCAAAGTTCTGCGCGTCACGTTCAAAATATACCTGAGTCCTCCAGTTCCATGGACTTTCCGTGGAATATCATTCCGCCGCGGTTTCGGTCGAATGGCCATCGCAGCACTTTATTAACAACTTCCAGCTTCGTTGTTGATGAAGTGTAGATTTGAGGGTTTCAAGAAGCAGTGGGGTCAACTTGTTCAATACATCCGTTAGTCAAAGACGTTACAGACTAGAATCCGAAATATCTGTAAGGGTTTGTCCTTCTTTGGTAAGGCCATTCCGACTGGGATATGTCCACGACTAACTGATTTTGATTAGATGCCGCTCGTGGAGTTACACTTAGCTCAGCCACCTCAGCTGAACATGTAATATAAAACCGACGGCAGGCCTTTCACGCACGTAACTATTTTCGAATAGATACTAAGTTGTAGCCAGAGTTATACAAGATAATCTTCAAGTTAGACTGAATTACCTCCAAGTTTTCCCAGATGGTCCAAAATATATGTATAGACCCATCAAGTTGGCGAGGTTGATGCCATTTTCAGCTGGTTAATATGGCGTTTTTGTGGCACAAGTCAAAGCTTCTGATACGTTTCGTTTAAAGATGGATTTCCAGCTGAACTGTTGATATGGCACCCACCTATTCCCAAATTGTTCTGTCACGTTCCAGACCCGGCGTGCTATTCTCAGCCCTGGCCCAGAATTCTTTTTTAAGAATCAAGCACAAGCTTTGCTCTTCCAGGGTTTGTACCTTAAATTGCTTGGCTTTCCCCGCGTATCTGTGAGCAGTTTGGTACTGTAAAGATTCCGCTATAACGAAGACAAAATGGTCCTCCCACCTTCTGGACCTCCACCACCTAGCTTGCCGGAAGGATGGAAGGCTCACTGGAATTCGGAATACAAGGCATGGCAAGTCTCGAGCACTGGTGTCCTCGTTATCGTACTGATGTTCCTCAGGTTCTACGAAAACATCTACACCGAAGCATCGGTCTGGGAACTACCAACCCAACCAGTCTACAAGCCCGAATCAAAAAAGGCTCCCCCACCAGGAGCCCCTCCCGGATATGTGGCTCCAGGGGAGAAGAATGTAGATGCGGTAGACTTGCAAAATGCAATGTCTAGCATATCGCTTTCCGATAACAATTATGGTCGACCTACACAACAGCCTGCTCCCTCCCCGCAGAATCAGTATCCGCCAAATCCTGCTGCTCAAAGCCCTCCGCCTACATCTGGACCTAGCCTGTCACAACCAGCATATTCTTCGGCGCCACCCCAGCCTTCGCCCGCATCTTACCACCCCACTCCAAATCCTGATGCTCAGAATCCACAGGCAGTCTACGGGTCTCAGACGCAGCCCATGTATCAACCATACCCACAACCTTCGTCTCCTCAAGTTCCGCAAGGGTCAATTCAACAGTACAATCCGACCCCTCCCCCAAATGCTCAAAGCCCTCTAGCTTTTACCCCTGTGTCTCAAGGGTATTATTCAGCCGCTCCGACACCTGCAAGTCAGAGTCCCCCGTCATCCGCTGTAGCTTCTCAAAGCTACTATTCGGCTATTCCTGCACCTACGCCAAGTCAGGTGTCCTATGGAGCACCCACCCCTCCAGTAGCGTCTCCTTATGGAACTGTTCCTATCACCTCTCCTACCCAGCCTAGCTACGCCGCGGCTCCTGCGAACCATCTTCAATCCCCACCTCCATCGGCCACAAACCTCACTCCAAACCGAGATATGTCTTCTCCCTATCCAGGTCAAGCAGTCGGGTATCCCCAGTATCAATCTGCCCCAAATGCTGGATATCAGCAACCTCCACATAATCAATACTCGCCACAACCATATGGTCAAGCTCCCTACGGACAGTCACCCCAGCAGAACCCATACCCAGCACCGCAAACCCAATACGTGCAATACCAAGCCCCCACCTCATACCAACCCCAAACATACCCTCCCCAAACCCAATACAGTCAACCTGCACAGCCTGCCCCGCCACAAGCAGCTCCCCCTCCAGCACAAAAAGGTCTCATGGGAATGCTAGG